>PVJH01035208.1:0-19906 GCA_004026705.1 Nesogale talazaci
GAGCACATAACCATTAAAGATGAGTGTTTTTATGATATTGACTTAGTGGGATGTAAAATCTAACTAAAGTATCATGCTTTCTTTTGTTGACTTCCTTTAGGAATCTTCTCAGTAGAGACCAAGAATCACATGGAAAGATAGTACTGTCATAAAACAATGCATAAATACATTTATATTTTATTTTGTAAAATTAGATTTTTATGGATAAAGGAAGATTTGTTACACTGCCCCTCTTCCAAACCTGATGCCATTCTCCTGCAACTAGCGTCTCTTGACATCATGGCTAAAGTACGTGACATGAAATGTCACATTCTTACCAGTGAGGAGCACTCTGACTTGCATCTTCCGAAATAGATTTGCTTGTCCTTTTGGAATTCTATCGTATTTTCAATATTCTTCTCCAGCACCACAATTGGAAGGCATTGATTCATTTTCCTTCAGGCTTCCTAATCAAATGCCAAACTTTCAATGTATACGAGGCAACTGAAAACACCAGGCTATGAGCCAGGAGCGTGTTAACCCTGAAAGCAACTTCCTTGTGTCTCAATGGTCCCCAAGGTCTTGTGCAGACTGACCTATTGCAACTCATCTTTTGATTTCTTGCCTGTCTCTTCCATGAGCACTTTATTGTACATCCAAGCAAGATGAAATTCATTACAAGGTCTGTCCTTTCTACATTTATCAAGAGGTCAACTATTGGTCCATTTGTGAGGATTTTTTGTTTTTGTTTTTGTGGGCCTCACTGCCCTCTGGTGGTTGTGGGAGCCTCTCAGTGCCACTCCTGAGAGCTGCCGCTGGATTTGAACCGCCAAGCCCGCGGGCTGCAGTCCTGCACTCAATCACTTACGCCACAGGGGCTTAGCCCTGTGAGGATTTTTTTACATTGAGTTCTAATCCATATTGAAGGTTGCAATCCTTGATCTCCATCAGCAAGTCCTTCAATTCTTCCTCACTTTCAACAAGCAAGGTTGTTCGTAAGCCTTACTCTAATCCTGATGCTGCCCTCGTCTTCATACAATCCAGCTTCTCTGATGATTTGCTCGGTGTACAGACTAGATAAGCACAGTCAGAAGATTCAACACTGGCACACATCTTTTCTGATTTTAACATGTAAATTCTGCAGGAGCACAATGAAATGTTCTGGTCTTCCCATTTTTCTCAAGGCTATGCATAGTTTGGTATGAATCACAAAGTTCAATACCTTTGCATAGTCAGGAAGCCTTCCTGGTTGCCTTTGCTTTCAACAAAGACACATCAGACGTGAGAAATGATATCTCTTGTTCCGAGTCATCTTCTGAATCTGACTAGAACCTCTGGCAGTTGACTGCAAGTGTACTGGTGCAACTGATCTGGGGTCACTTCCAGCACCATTTCACTTGCATATGAAGTCAATGATATTGTTTTATGGGAGCTTCTCTTGGGCGACTTTTCTCTGGAATAGGTACAAGGATGGATCTCTTCCTGTCAGGTGGCTACATAACTTTCTTATAAATTTCCCAACATAGATGACTGTTTTCAGTGCTTGATCAGCTTGCTGAAATATTTACATTTTAATATCCATCAATTCATGGAGCCTGCTTTTTGGTGAATACTTCTAGTGCAATCTTTTCTACACATATTTTATATTATACTAAGCCATCGGTAGGGTCCAAGTCTCAGCTGAGTTTACTGACAAAAGTAGACATTAAAAGAAATCCTGGCAAATAACTTATAACGATGAGCCAATGAAAACTGTCTAAATAACAACAGTACATGGTCCACTACCGTGCTAGAAAATGAGGGCCCTGAGGTCATCACTGTGAGGGGCTCCCTCATGTCCACTGACCCTCTCCCTTTCAGTGATTAGGTGCTATGAAATTTCCATTTCCATCCACTGTTGATGAAAATCTAACTTGGAAATCAACTTGCTGGCATGTCTCAACATACTAAAAAAAGAAATTAGTAAAGCCAGTTATGTCACTTCTGGGAAATCTCTCAGAATGATATATTCAGATATGCTGAAAAACATTTGCGTATTCTAATAATCACCTCAGTGCCATTTAACCCACCTACACAACAATGGAAACCATCTAAATGTCTTCTCATACACAAAAGGAATGGTGGTGCTGCCATGGAAGTATGCCTTTATCTGCAAATCATGTTTGAAAGTCAATTTAATGGCATGAGAACATCAAGTCAATATTACTCTTTTAAGTGGACAGATCAAAACATAATACAAATAAACCCTTAAGATGAAGAGATCAAGCCAGAAAGCAGAATAGAGATGGGGGAAGGAAATGCAAAGCAGAGGAAGAGTGTCCATGAACAGAGGTTCAGAAGAAACAAGGACCTTCAACCGAGCATTTTATTTTCTATCTTCCTCTATTTTGTACCATGAGCATGCATTTATTTTACAAGCTAAACGATGTTTCAAGCAATTTAGTAAAAGATTAATCTATTGTAAAATCATGAGAAGTGGAGTGGGTTCACAATTATTTTGTCTATAGATGAAAGTTTGCCTGACCCAAACCAAGTATCCACATGACTTGTGCTGGCATTGTTAGGGACACAAGGCACTACATGACTGGCAGCCTTGAATCATGCTTGACTGTCCACTATCACTGAAATCCTTGAAGTTTGACTTACAGTTCACATTTCCAGAGGCTTTTCCCCTAAAATTCACGGCCCCCCCAAACAAACACACCTAAATTTATTAACTCGAGGGCTATGGAAAGGGAAATTGGTAGAGTAGTTGTTACCCATTGGGCAGCCAAATGCAAGATAAGTGATTTGAAACCAATCCCCCTCTCCAACACAAACCCCTCCATGGGAGAAAGAGGGAGTTTTCCACTTTTGCAAAGTTCAGAAACTCTACTCTCTTAGAGGGTCAATATGAATTGACATTGATTCCATGGGAGTGATTTTGGTCTTTCGAGTTTGAGGCTAAGGAGAGTAATATCACACACACACACACACAGTCAATCTCTCTTTCTCTCTCCACCCCCCTCCCCCAGGCATATATCAAAATACACATGAAAACCAAAATGTTTCTGCTCCCATTGTATTGGTGATGATGGGTGCCCATGGAAGGCAGGTTCTGGGCTCTAGTTCTGCCCTTTCATAGCCTATGTTATTCAACGAATCACCCATCCTCCTTAGGGAAGACACTGAGACTTCTCTGAGCTATGCCATTGCTGATATTATAAAAGTCAACACATAACTATAATTAATCATTCACCTACATAAATGTTAAACCTGTAAAATATCTCCTATATGATATATCAGATTTTATATTGACCCTGAAATATTTACCTTGAAGGAATCTTTATTTAGAAGGAATTAGCAACCTGGATGCAAATTTTTACTCTTTAGATGTTGTCCCTGAGGTGGGAGCCCTGAGGGGATTGTTACAAAAGAGGAATGGATGGATAAAACGGTGGGTGGGTTTATGGAAAGATAGATGGATGGAGGGATAGATTAGTAAATTGAAAGGTACAGAATCTAATTAAATCATCAGCACTCCAGTGTGCCATACACTTCTATTGTTACAGGTTTGTGAATGTGTTCAAGAAGTGTTCATCATATCATTATTTCCCTATGCTATACATCATCAACTTTTCATAAGTTTCTAGTTTTAGAAGCCAAAACAAAACCTATGTTAACTGGAAGCATAACAATGGTGGAAATAAAGTGGAGCAAAGCTGATTATATGCTGAGTTTGAACATCATCATTCATAATGTAGCAATAGTACCTTTCAAAAAAGGCAGGGTAGAGTACTGTAGTTTTGCACAAATAACACATTATATATCGTGGCAAACCAAGCAACACTCTCTCTTACATATTACATTTGCATGCCTGCTGTGTGCATTATATGCTTGTTTGTGTTATTATCGTGGGAGCCATATATGACAAAACACAGAAAGCAGAACTAATGATCCTTCATGATTTCAGAGTATAGGAGAAAAGTACTCCTTGGGAGATTTGAATGCCCCATGATCAGAGGGAAACACTGGCATATATGTGTCTGTCACCTTACTGGATCGCCAACTAATTACATTAATAATTGACTCTCGTTTTCTTTGTCTTTTTAATATTGGCCACAAAAAGAATTTGTTCATGAAGGTCACTTGTTTCATGGTATTGTTAACAGAGACACACTCATTAATACTTCAGTTAAAATATTCATCTGAAGCAAAAGGGCTATTTCCTTATGAATTTTAATCCATGCTTACTGAGAACCAGGAGAACAGGGTCCTAAGTTCCAGTTTTGTTGAAAACTCTTTGGCTTTGAGCAAGTCATTTAACCTTCTTGACCTCATTTCCTTCATCATAGAATGAAATAATTAGTGTCTGCTCATATCTCAATTTCCATTATTCTATATAAAATTGTCTTTGGGGGAGACGGGTAGATGGGATTTCATTTTGCATCCACAGGCTGGAAGTTTCTAATTGATCTCCTTGCCTTCAATTTTATCCTTGTCTAATTCATCTTCCATTCTATGAGCTGGGATATTAGACACATAGTAAATTCTATTTATGCTTATCTTACAATAAATTCCTAAAAGAGATTCCCATCATCTGTAAGTGGATATGTACAATTCTTGTCATTCAGCTATTTCTTGAAGTGGCTTCCACCTTTCTTGTTACCATTATTTAGTTATATTAACTTCTGCACCAAGAAAAATCAAACCATTTATTGTACTCTGAATATTCTACATTCTTTGTGCTATTGATATACTTTTCCTTGTTTCTGGAATAGTCAAGTTTTTTGTTTTTTGCCAAATTCAAACTAAGTCCTTCAAAGATCTACACATGCTATTCCTTTTCCATCTTCTCCCATGCCTAGACACAATTATCTTTATCAATGACTCACATACCAGAAAGATTCAAAAGGTATATGCAAAACTTCCATTAAAAGATATTTAAATTTTTTTTCAATGAATGTTTTAAAACTTCCTCGTAGATCCAGCAGTCTTATAGTAAACCTTGAATTCTGATTATAGCTTTCTTTCTTCTCCCACATTGTGAGTTCCTAAACAGAAAGTGGAGCCCTGGTTGTATTGTAGGTTACATATTTACTAACCATGAGATCAGCAGTTCAAATACACCAACTTTTCCTCAGGAAAAGATGAAGCTTTCTGATAGAATAAAGATTTATGATTAATGGTTACCTTTGTTTTCTAAGGCAGCTATGAGTCAGAAATTACTGCATAGCAAAGGTTTGCGATGACTTGAGTTGAAGCAGAAAGGATTTTTTTCTTGTGACCTCTCTTAGCAAGTAGCACCTATCACAATATCTGACATAGAATAGTTACTCAAAAACACTTCTTAAAAATACTTCTTATTCCCAAGAAAATGATTTATTAAAAAAATAGAAGGAAAGAGGAGCTTATTCCAAGGACTCAAGTAGAAAAAAATTGGAAATGAAGATTCTGGCAGTCATGTGCTTATGTTAATTTTAAGATTGAAATGTAGGGATGGAGTCTATCCTGTTAATCTGGAGATAGCCATTGAGCAGTCAATGAGGCCTCTATGTGGGCATGGCTTTCTCCTGAGACTTCTGGGAAATCTCACAATATTTCCCTCGTGAAGATGAGAAGCTATCTTCCCCAGTGGTTGGAAGTTAGTCTCAGAGAAGATGAATCATGGACAATACAAGATGGCAGTGTCCGAGAAGCTGGAGGAGCAGGCAGAGAGACCACATGACTTTACCCTGATGGAGCCAGACCACCGAAGCTGGGGCGGCCACATGGGGACATCTGCCAGCTATGAGTTGCTTCTGCTGTTGATGGACCCTGAGCCCTGGAAGCGAGGAGCCATGGGGAGACCCCTGCCAGCGCCGGGATTCTGCACCCACTGACCTGTGACTTCATGAGTCGTAAGGAGACTTTATAGACTGGACTGAGTTGGAATGCTTTCTCAGTGTTCCATTCCTTTTGTATATAAACCATTTCCTTATATCCATATGGGTGTCTATGAAATCTGTTCCTCTAGTCTACCTGGAATAACACAAAGATGGCAACATGTGTATACATATACTTGATACAAATGATGTATTTAACATTATGAGAGCTGTAAGAGCCCCCAAAAGTTATTGGGGAAAAAACCTTCTTATTCAAATAGATAAATTATATATTTCATGGTATCATTTAATACGAGTTTTCTTTTTCTGCATAAAATGAATCCAAGAAGTGGCTTACTTCCTTTTACCTTAGGAAATCAAAAAGAATATGCTAGTTTAATAACCTAACCATCCATAAAGTGTTAGCCTAGAGGTGATAATGATCAGTAGACTTTCTTTCTTTTTTTAACACTTTTTCTGAAACCTTAAATCGAAAACAAAAAGCAAGATCAATATAGTCTCATAAAGCACCATATAAATCCCTTTCCCAACAACTGCTTCCTTCTGCTTCATAGCACCAGACAGCAAAGCTCACTTGGTAACTAGATAATAGCAAGCTAATTTTATGTATGCCATTTTCTAATTTTCCCCTATCTTGAAATGGGAAAGGGTTTGAAAGGCATAAATTCTGTGAATGATTTTTTTTCTGGTCATTCTCTAAAAATACCTTTAGGTTGAGTAATTTTGTGAGGATGATGTACCATTGAAGAGTCTTTACACAAATATGCACCTTGGCATAGACAAGTTCACATTTGGAAATGGGTGTGCACTCGAAGTCTACCCCTAGTTGGTTCATAGTACTCTAATTGAAACTACACAAGGGGAGATAGACTCTGGTCTGTGAACTCAGATCTTCTCTCAGATAAAATGATCACAATTTATTATTCTTTAACATTTTAAGAGTAGGATCCATATTTTGGAAGGAGCATAATTTAGATTCTGATAACAATGTCTACCAAAATCTCCCCAGCACATATACAAATATGCACACATATATGCACACATGCATGTCCACACACATGTGCAAAGAAGCCCACATAGTATAGTTATCAAAGAACCAGTATATCTAAAAATATCAAGTCAACATTATTTTTAAAAACAGAATCTTTCACAGAAGGTTTTAAGAAAAATTAAATACATCAAGCATAAACTTCTATAAAGAGAATTAGAGGGCAAGTACAGGAGCAAATGATCATGTTCCTGAATGCAGCTAGCTAAAAGTAAAGTGTGCGCAGTATTGTCTAAAATGGCATAGGAATAATACAAGGGAGATGGTAGAAGATCTTTGGCAAAAAGGCCATTCTAAGGATAAAAACAAGGAATAGGTTTCATTACACAAAGGCAGCAATGATATTGGAGATCCTATAAACCAATATTAAATAATTTCCCAATTGAAATATTAGGTGTAGACTTATGAAGGGAGAAGCCACATGGATCCATGTAAAGGCAGCTAACGTAGTAAGTATTGGTATTTGACATGACAAAATTTTGGTTCAGTAAATGCTCACCGCATTTTCTTGAACTAGGTTAACAGCTTAATGTTAAAATAAAAGCTTCATGGAAATTTATAATTTCTCAATAGGGCTCTTTTCTGTGTCTGAAGGATTTCTAAGTCTTGGAAATCCCATGTTTCAGACTAGAACTTACACATAGGACTTCAAGACTATAAATATAGTCAAAAGCAGATGACCTGTCCTGTATTTATGGGTGGTTTTAACTGTTATTTAAATGTCATATACTAGTCAATTGTTGTCTTTTTTTCACAAGACACACCTCTACTTTATTCATGCTTTGCTAACTTCCATTCTTTGTCAGGTCTCATCTCCATTTAGATCGCATTCCTAAAAAATATCCTGTGACCCTAAATAGTTGCTTGCTTTCTTCGCCCCCCCCCCCAATCCCTCATCTTTTGTTATTTACACATCACAAAATGTTTGTACATTCATGTGTATGTATGTGTGTGTGTGAAGACTAAAGCTTTTTTCAGCAAATACTTGATAAACTTCATGATATAATTGTCTTCCATATATTTTGAATGTGTAATTAAGATGATAAGTTATAAGGCATGGGATATTAAGTTTCCCTAATAATTCTTAAACTTTACAGAACACTTGATGATAACCTATACTGCTATGGAGTTGTTCATATAGCGGATCAAACAAGAAACACAAAAACCTGCTTTAGGAGTTTGCTGCTTTAAGTGTATATTGCATCAAGTCTTGAACATTTTTTCAATATTAGAACACAAGTTGAATTTAAAATGCTACCTAAAAATACTCAGGGAGTCTCCCAAATAAAAAGCCACTCTTGTTTTGTGGGAGATATAGAACTTTGGAACTCATATGAACCTAAAGGTATGGACACACCCAGGGGCATCATGGAAGAAAAGTCTGATTATATGCTGCCTTAAAGAGTACTTCCAAGAAAATTCTATCTGATAGTTTTACTGTATTTGACTTGCACTATTGGAATTCACTCAGGAGCAAGGAGTAATTTAGGCTTTCCTTTGGAACTTGCCTAGTTGAATGCCATTGGCCTAACTTAGTTTGGGTTTAGATGCATTATCTGGAGAGAAAAGTCCAAAAGATGAAGTTGGAGAATTCACATGCATGAAGATATGTAGCCAAATTATTATGGACAGTATTATTCCATCTTTATATTCAGTTATTGTATTTAAATTCTTCCTAGGTTACTGTGGATGGATTTCTTTGTTTTAGACTAAAGAATAGGAAATAATATCAAAAGTTCTCATCTATAAAATGTATTAAAAAAAAGAGTTTGGAGTAGGGTTGATGTCTGAACAAGAGGGAATGTCAATCAAACTCTTCACCAGCTTCATCCAAACCAGATTTCTATGATGCTGAATTCAAGCATACCCCCCTGAACCAATTCTGACACCAAGGCATGTCTCACAGCCCTTCGCTTTTCAGCTGGGTTCAATATCTCATTGTCAAGGTCACACACAACTCATAGATACAATTTGTGATTATAGGATTCATTTTTTTAAGGATACAGGTAATAAGTATTCAAATTCAGACAAGGCAACCTCTATTTGCCTATGCCTACAACAAAGTCCCTTTCTGGTCTATAATCTCTCAGCCACACACGCCATTAACCTCTGTCTTGCTCAGAGAACATAACAAAGCACTTTTAGACTGCCAATACATGTCTCAAGGACATGCCAATCCACAATCAATTAAATCTGAAGGAGCCCAATTGTAATTCCAGAGAATTCCTAATTTAGTTCCCCCATTTCAGTGTCTGGATTCCTGAAGCCAGCTGCCTGTCCCTTGGCCTTACATTGTATTTGCTCTGAGGGCTAAGGAGTCTACTGCTTGTAAGATTTTGCTCTTGTTTCTGCTGCCACTCTTCTGGTGTTAAAACTGTCTCTAGATTAAGGAGACTCCAGGTACAGTGATCTCATAGTACTAAGGACAATTTCCACTCTGCTTCTTGTCTCTCTATGGTAGTCAGTATCCACGTTCTTGCTTCTGTGATGACCTGTTTTATTCCTAGCAGGATGGCAATCATCATTAAACCTGCTAACAAATCACTGGCAATTGAATCATATCACACCTTCCCCCACATTCTCTCATTGAGAATCATCAGGAAAAGATTGCTTGATTGGGGCAACACAGGCTTTGGCTGGAAGAGGCATATTAAATAATCCACTGCCCAGCACAAAGATTAGTACCGGATATATTTTTGAAAGCATGACCATCTGTTTTAGAGTCATTGCATATACCCATATAATATTCTTAAATTATAGTTTGCCATTATAGGATGCATATGTTTTCTGTACTCCTTTTTAATGAGTTTTTCAAAGTATATTATACAGTACAATGAAAAAATATATTTCAATAGTTCTCTTTTATGAAATATCCAAGGGACTAATTTCACCTAGAAGGCGCAGAATCATTTCTTTTCTTTTCCATGTGATTCCCCCTTTCAACAAAGCCTTTGTTAGCTTACTGAGTCATGACGAGTAATCCTTCATAAGCTAGGGTACACCGTTCTTCTTGATGAACTAACAAATTAAAATGTAATGGGAGAGAATGACACTAGGAATATTGAGGAATGACCACTGATGTGGGAATGAATCCATAATTAAGCCAAAATGTGCATTTTAATTATATACTTATCAAATGAGTACTCAGAGTTAAATACAGCTTGGAGGCAACCATATGAAAGAGCACACAAAAGTCACTGCACACCCTTTTTTCTTTCATCTATCGTCTATGTTTGGGGACTTCTCTCACCCTCTGTTCTTCTGCATTTCAGCTTCATTGTATACCCTCTTAAAGGATTAGGAAGTAATCAATGGCTTTTATCACCTACAATGCAAGCTGAAGTAGCTCAGGTAAGTCTTTGTTGTTGTTATTGTTTGTCCCTCTGCCTCCTTTTGTTTATTTATATTTTTTTCTTAAACGTAGTTTGCTCCAGAGTAAAAGGAACGCTCCGATTTATCAGCTCAATGCATTTAGAAGTGATACTGAAAGCAACTGCCCGAGACTGAAGCTAGAGGTGAGCTGAAAATCCATTAGTGATTTTAAATCACAGAGGGAAGTATTCTTGGTGAGTCTGAGGTAATGCTGAATAATAACTGCCAAAGTCACACAATAAGACAATGCGATTTATGTTAATAGATCATCAGAAAGATTCACAAAACACTAAATAAGTGAAAAAGTTGCTGCAAGAAGACCCACAGTTTGTCGTCCATGTATCCACAAGCAAAATTTATAGCATTCCTTTGCTACATCACGCATTTGATTTTAAGGGTCTTATTCTAGACATGGCTGTGTAGAAGAGTAAGTTACCATATCTAGAAAATATCTCAGCAAACTCCAAATGTATTATAGAGACATCCAGAATTTAAAGGATGTAAGGTGAATTTTTTCAGTATACAGTGGACCAAAAGTTCCTGACAATATCTTAAAATTTTGTAGCTTTCTACGGTTTCTTTGTTGTGAATGAAATTTCCTCCACACACTTCACTGCCATTGAGGTGATTCTGATTCATAGGGACCCTACTGAGTAGGACAGAGTGGAACTGCTACTTTGGGTTTCTTTGATTAAACCTCGTGGAAGGAAACAGACTTCCACCCCATTCTCCAGGAGAGCAGCAGACAGGTTTGAACTGCAAACCTTGTGGTCAGCAATCCCAGTGAACCCACTTGGTCCCCATCTGGAACCCACTTGATTGTGCTTTCATCCCTGTTGGCACGCAAATTATACCTAAGGAAAATGTTTATATTTTGGGGTTTGTTTTTTTCCCCCTTTCTGTTTCTTGTGGTATTATAAGTTTATTTACTGCTTCAGGTTGTTCTTTTTCACAAATTTCTTCCCAAGGCTCTGGTAAATGCTTATAAGGAAGCCGAGAGTCAGACCCAAGAAATCATCTCATCACATTTTTAAGAATTTGTAATTAATAGACCAATGAGCTAACCAACTCATTTCAAAGCAATTAGAAAGTCTTACTTCATTCATGGGGCTGTGCTGTCTCATCACTGCTGAAGCCAGAAGGGTCTTGGATCAAAGCAGAGAACACAAGAAAGATGTTTACTTGTGTTTCATCAACTATGCAAAGGCATTTGGATGTGGGTCATAATAAACTGTGGATAACCTTGTGAAAAATGGGAATTCAGGAAGACTACATTGTGTTCATTTGAAACTTGTCTATGGGTCACAAGGCAGATACGTGAAGAGAACAGGGGAATAATGAAGCCTTTAAAATCAGGAAAAGGTGTGCCTCCGGGTTTTCTGTTTCACAAGTCTTGCTCAACCTGTCTGCTGAGCAAATCACCAGAGAAGTTGCATTACATGAAAACAAGTGTAGCATTAGAATTGAGGGAAGGCTTATTAACAGCCTTTGGTAGGCAAATGATGCCATCTTGTTTGCTGAAAGTGAGGAGGAATTATAGTCATTGCTTATGAAGGTCAAGGATTGTAACCTTCAATGTAAGGAAGATGCAAATCCTCACAAATAGACCAATAGGTAACATCATGATAAATGGAGAAAAGGTTGAAGTTGTCAAGGAGTTTGTCTTACTTGGATCCACAAGCAATGCTCACGGAAACATGAGTTAAGAGCTTATGCTGCACAAGACTTTAGAGTATTGAAAAGCAAACATGATTTTTTGAGGACTAAAGCATACCTGACCCAAGCCTTGGTATTCCCCATTGCCTCAAAGGCATGTGATAGCTAGACAAGGAATAAGGAAGACTGTAGAAGTATAGATACATTTGAATGCTCATGCTAGAAATGACATTGAAAGTACCATGCACTGGGTAAAAGCACAAAGATATCTGTATTGGAGGAAGTAAGGCGAGAGTGCTTATTAGAAGCAAGAATGGCAAGGCATTGTCTTATATCCTTTGGGCATATTGTCAGGAGTGAGACCAGTCACTGGAGAAGGACAGCATGCTTAATACAGTGGAGGGCCAGGGAAGAACGGGAAAGTCGTTGACTATCTGGTTTGACCATGTGGCTGTATCAGTGGGCTCAGGCATAGGACCAATGTCCTGTGCAGGTTAGTGCAGGGCTTTGTCCAGTTGTGCACTGGATCATTATGGGTTGGGGTCGACTTTGTGGCACCTGAGAACAACGAGAAGCCATCTCAAAATCTGAAGAAAGCTGCAATATCAAAATTAATTGCCTATGTCTATTAACAACACTTAAAAACTATCTAAACCCAAAGATAGATACCTTATTCATGTGTATAGGATATATAGGTGTGTGTATATGTGTATGAATATACCTATAGCAGGCATCTTTTGCATTATACTTGCATGCTACATATATTTACTTAAAGGAACTGAGACTTTCTACTTTTATATCAATTTATAGTCACAGAAACAGATTAGAGGAGTTCTACTCTGTCTTATAGGGTCACTGTGAGCCTAGATTGATTTTTGAGTATGAATATATGCAAATATATGTTTATATATTGTAATCTGGTGGCATAATGAGTTATGCATTGAAGAGGTAACTAAAAACCATTGCCTTCTCAGAAAAATACGAGACTTTCTATTCCCATAAAGAGATAGAGTCTCAGAAATCACAATGTCAGTTATACCCCATCATAAGGTTTGCTATGAAATCAGAATCAGCTCAAAGGCAGCACATTTTGATGTGCATACATGCATACCTGCATACGTACATATGTATACACACATCTTCACAATGTTCATGCAAAACATACTCTCTTAAATATATCTTTCAATGAAACTTTGAATGTATCTACATATGAGTCTCTGTGTGCTCATGTGTATGTGCATACACATACTTCTCCATAGTGGATATATATAGATTTATACACACATACACACATATACATACATATGTGAAAATGCATATAGATTGTTTCCCTTGACCCTCCATTTTATCAAACATAGCCATTATCCTACCAGGTGTACAGCGGTTATGTTTTGGACTATGAAATGAAAGGTCAGCAGTTCAAAGCAGCTGCTGCTGCATGGAAGGGTATTAGGCTTTCTACTCCCATAGAGAGTTGAAGTCCTGCAAACCCACAAGAGCAATTCTGCTCTGTCCTCGAGGGCCTCAATGAGTCAGAATCGGCTTCAGGGCAGTGAATTAAATTGTTTTGTCTTGATATGTATGTATGTATTTATCTAGATAGGGAATTTTTCTCATGTTTTTAAAAAGTTGCCTCCAAAATTGTATTGACAAATTATGGGTGAGGTTAGGAGTAGACAAGTTGGGGGTACATATGTACACCAAACATTAGTTCAATATATGTCAGAGAAAAACAGCAAAATGTTACCTTACTTAAGTTAATTTTGCATCAATGTCCAGGCAAAAACCCAAATTTGAGAGGGAGATATGGATAATGTATTAATGTGTGGTGCCTGAAGAGTTACGTTGCTCTCAAGTGCATCTTATTATGCTATAACTTTCCTGTAGAGTGTTAAGATATCCTATGACAAAGAAAATTCAGGACATATGAAAAATATGAATGTCTAAAATCATGAATATCACCTAAGGAACTTTTTTGCTGTGCTGTTAGGTCTCTATTGAGTCAGAATTGACAGTGTGCTTTGATTTTATTTGTAGGAATGGTTGAAATTGTCTGAGATTTCATCTTGCTTGACTTGAAGATCAAGACTCATGGAAGCAGCAGTCAAAAAATCAAAGGATGCATTGCATTGGACCAATCTGCTGCACAAGACCTCTTTGAATCACTGAAAAGTGAAGGTGTTACTTTGAGGAGTTATATATGCCTGCCCCAAGCCACGGCAGCTCCATTTTATTCCTGTGCACATGAACGCTGGACACTGAGTAGGAAGACTGGAGGAGAAGGAATTCCTTTGAAACTGTGCACTGGCAAAGAATATTGAAAGGACCTCAGATTGCCAGAAGAATCAATAAGTTTGTCTTGGAAGTACAGCCAGAATACTGCTTAGAGGTAAAGAAGGAAAGACTTCACTTCATGTACTGAGACATTTCATTAGGAGAGATTAGTTTCTTTTCCAGGAGAGAAAAGACATCATTCTTGGTCAGCAATAGAGGGTCAACAGCATAAAACAAGGAAGACATTTGATGATATGGATGAACACAGTGGCTGCGCCAAGGGGCCAAAACATAACTATTGTAAGCATGGTTCAAGATTGGTGATGTTCTATTGTGCACAGGGTCCCTATTAGTTTAAACCAATTTGATGGCATCTAATGGTGACAACAACATGGTAGGTGAATGATAAGTGAACATCAGAGTTATACTGCCGAAATTCAAAGACCTGGCAGAGGTGAAAGATCCAGAAATTGGAGAAAATAAGGAAAATGTGAGTGTCATTAATATATTTCACTTCTCTTTTATAATTAGCATAATTGCATTAAATGAGTTTTAAATAAATCAGGAAGTCACAGTTATTCCTTTAGAAATTTTCCTTCATTTTCATTACTTTTTCATTATTTCATAAATATCTGAATATACAGAAAAATGTTCCCAGTCATACCTTCTAGCAAGAAACATGCCAAAAAAATGGGAGTAAAACTATTGAACATTTTCACTAATGCATGGTAGTTTATTTTAGTCAAATAAAAACAATATATACCATTACTCTTGCACAGCAGAGAGACACATTTGGTTAAATGGAGAGAGAAGAAAAGGCCAAAAACCCAACTGGGTTCCATGTGTCTTATCAAATTTTAAACAGGATGATAAGTCAGTTTGTTCAAATGTAATGAAGTATTTTTGTCGGTCTGACGCAATGCCAAGGCAGCCATGCCTGACCTCCTGTTGCTACACAAAGAGAGACTCCAACTCCTTCTCTATCCAACTTTGTCCTCTTTTGACATCAGCCATCCCTCCCGCAATACTCTTAATTATTGTGGAATTTGATAATTCATTGCAATGTGTATACACCAGAAAATTTACAGAAAATACGATTATGGAGGTTTGTCAGAGAAGTAGGAGGGTAGTTGCATTGGTGTAGGACCATTGAGGAGGAAGCCCCTGCATTCATAGAGTTTCTTTTCATGCCAGCCAGCAGGCATGCTTCTCTCTTGCCCTTGAAAATATGGTCCCTTGACCTCTGCCCTGCTCCAGCAGGCGTGGTGGCCCTCCTTTAGCACTGATAAATGTCCACATGGCACCTTCTGTAAGTCAGCCTCTGACCTTAAGGGACTCGGTTTACCCCTTCCATCGTCTGCTTTATGACTGAGGTGGTTTCTCAGCTGTATCTCAGGGTTGGGTGCGGAGGCCTCTGGGTCCTCCCTCTGGGGCCCCTGAGATAGGGACCTCATAGGAGCTTCATGAGTGACTTTCTTCTTTCTCTCTCCACTGTCGTGAGACTCCTTGTTCCTGCCTCTGATATGACTTGAATAGTCAAACTGACCAACCTCCAAATTGGAGTCTTCTGCACTCCATGTTCAAGTCTTATTTGTATGGTGTTCCATTTGTATGGGGTTCCAAGGGCGATGCTTGGGTAGAAGGTCCATAGAAAGAAATTTCACTTGGTCACAGGTTGATATATAAGAATGAGTGAGTGATCTGAGCAACTGTCTGGATTCTTTTTGTATCTTTTATTTTTCTTGCTAGTTGCCATGGAGTCCTTTTCAGTGTCCTCAAACAACATGTGGCAGAGTCAAGCTACCTCATGCGTCTTCTGGACCACCATTCTTAAGGAAGAAGCATTCTCTCGAGAAGCCAATAGGTGCTTTCGAACCACCAACTTGTCGGCTACTAGCTCAGTATCTAAATATTGTGCTACTCAGGGCTCATTTCCATGATGTGTCCTATGAGGCCAAAGTAGGATATAAAGTGGAAAGATATTACAAAAAGCCTCCACTTTGATCATTATTCTGCTCAAAATACTCAAAATTCTTCTCATGTTTACCAAAATAGATTCATGGCTGTTATTTCTGTTGTTGTTGTTGTTGTTGTTGAGTTTGTTATAGAAATTTTCCCACCACCTAGAAAGATACCTGACACACTAAAATGCTTAATAAATATTTTCTAGGTGGATTAATAGTTTGATGGATTCTGTGGTGTTCTTCACTTTACAATGATTTAGCATTGAATGTAGCTAACTTTGTCTGAAGTGATGAGTTCAAACAGAAGAGCTACTGTGAGTATCTCATGGATCCAGGCAGTGTTTCATTGTTTCGTACACAGGGTCAGTATGAGTGGGAACCAACTTGATGGAACCTAGCCATAACAAGAATATTGTTCTTATTCACATTTTTCAGTGGGTAGCTAGATATGAAAGTAACTAAAAAAGCATGACTACTAGAGTTTCGGTTCATGTATTTCGCGCCTGGCCATTGATTCGATGCCAATTCCTCATGACAGAGATCAGGATAAAAAACTGCCTTGGTTTTCCAAGGCTGAAACTCACTATGGGAGTAGGAAGCACTGGGGCTAGAATTTCAAACTGCTGACCTCAAAGATTGCAGTCCGAAGTGTAACCACTAACTCACCACGGCTCCTATTTCATACCTATAAGGGTTTGTTCCAAACAAAATGTGTTTAAACTTGTGACTGCAATCAGTGATGCCTACGAAGAGGTTATCTATCTATTTATCATCTATCTATATATATATACACACATATACATACACACACATATATGACTTATTCTCCTTATTTTTCCTTCAAAAACCAAAAAAGCCCCCAGAAAACTTTGGCTTCCAAAAGAATCCATTGGACCAGCAACATTCAAGCCAGTGAGGTCAGCTCCAAAGGTTCTGAAACTTCACAATACTGTGTGATGTGGCTGAACCATAGAACATTATGATATCTGTCAGAACTCCCCCCAAAATTATTTTTCCCAATAATTTTATTGGGGGCTCTTACAGCTCTTATAACATTCAATACATCATTTGGATCAAACATATTTGTACACATATTGCCATATTCATTTCCAAATATTTTCCACTTGAGTCCTTGGTATAAGCTCCCCCCCTTTTAAGAATCATTTTGTCGGGGGTGCATATAACTCCCATCATGATGCATTCATGCATCAACTGTATGCAGGCCACATTTGCACACTTGTTGCCATCATCACTCAAAACATCCTCCCTCCACCTAGGCCCCCAGTACCAGCTCCACATTTCCCCCCCTCCCTCTCCTATGAACCCTCAATAATTTACAAATGGATATTTTTTCATATTGTAAACTGTCCAATATGTCCCTTCATCCAATTCCCTGTTGCCCATGTCCCAGAGTGGAGGTTATATGTAAATCCCTGAAATTGATTCCCCCTTTCTAAAAACACCTTAAAACAAGAACAAAAAGGTTACAGTTATTCAGTCCTCTGTGATCAGATTCGACCCCATAGCAACGGATGCCATGATATTCATTACTTATAAATTACACATGAGTGGGCCATAAAACAGATCCAGAGACTCGAAATAGAGTCTCAGAATAAATTATTTACTTCACTGTATTTCATCCTGCATTGCTTTTCTATGTTCATACAGCCAAGACCCTGCAGATCAAAGTGAACAACCAACATATCACCTGTGTATTTAATATTTTTTACTCAAACCTAAATGTACCAAGAGCATGGGGAATCATACTTAAAGATGAGCCCAACCACCCTGGCGATGGAGATGTCTCATAGAATCCCTTCTTTAGGTGGATTTCGTTTCCTCGCCTACATTCTGAGAAAGAGGCTATGAACTTCAAGGCAGAATATATCTCCAATGGTGGAAGAGCTAAAACACATTCTTTCACGACTCGAAAGGATTGATGATGGTTTTCACAGATCAGCGCTTTCTTTGCTTTTCTTCCTAATTTTCCCTGACTTTTGTAGAGGAACAGGAATATCTGGTCTGAAATTCTGGGTGTGCAAGCCTCTAGTTTTCTGTCCTTATATGAAGTTCTACATAGGAAATGCATTTGCTTAGCCATAAAAAAGGATGACTTTTATAAGACTTATGGAAGAAATGAAATATTAAAGAACATTACAACATATGTATCATCATTAGTAGCATCTCATTTGTTTTCCAGAGAATAGAAACCACCTTTCCTTTGCTCCCTGGAGCCAGCACCCGCCCCATTACTCCAAGGAGCTGTTCTGCTGCTTTCCTGCCTCACAGACATTTTAGGCAGTAACTGAGCCTCTGCTGCCCACTGCAGGAAGAAAGGAGGAAGACATCACCTCTCCTGTTTTTCTCAATGCTTTTTTTGCCAGTGTTTTCTTGATTGTTCCATTACTTGAGGAATGCCGTTTATACATACATTTTCATCTTGTGACTTTGATAGTAGGTTAATATATGTAAATAATGCCTTTGAAAATTGCTGTTGTATCCAGCCGTAGAAATACGGGGCTTTCGATCTACAGATTCAGAGATGTAGGGTCCCTAGTAGGGACCCAGTAGGGTCCCTAGGAGTCTGCACCAACCTGATAGCACTGAGGTTGGAGAGCAATCACAACTGGAAAGGACATGGCACTTTTAATATTCTTTGCCAGCGGCACACTTCAAATGCGTCGCTTCTTCTGTGGTCTTCTGTGAAATCTTGCAATATATTTCAGCATTTGCCTAAACTAACCGCAAGTTCTATGGCAGGCGCTATGCTAAGCAGCTCTCGGAAAAGCAAATGCTATGTGGCTAGGGGGAAGTATGCTGTGTTCGCAAGATTTACAATGTTAAAGAGTAATGATATCATTCTGAGGATCAAGGTGCTCCTGTGTCAAGCCATGGCATCACACTTGTTCTAAGATTGGCTGTTAGCTGCAGGGTCACTGGTTCCAAACTAGCAGGCTTGCTGCTCCCCAAGAGAGAGTTATGTCTGGGAAATGCACGGAGGTGGTTCTACCTGTACTCTCAGGTTGCTATGCCATGGCATCAGCACAATGGCAGTCAGTTTGGTTTGAGTTTTTTCTTTCGACCTTCCTATCACCTCATGTACGTGTGTATGGCAGTCATGTATTTATGTTGATTTCATGATTGAGATGTAGGGGTGGAGTCTAGCCTGTTAATCTGGAGAAAGCCATTGAGTAGCCAATGAGGCCTCCGGGTGGGCATGACTTTCTCCTGAGACTTCTGGGAAATCTCGTGATATTTCCCTGGTGAAGATGAGAAGCGATCTCCCCAGTTGTTGGGAGTTAGTTTCAGAGACAATGAACTATGTATAGACAAGATGGCAGCATCCAAGAAGCTGGAGGAGCTGGAGGAGAAGCCATGTGGCCCTTCCCTGATAGAACCAGACTTCTGACACTGGAGAACCCACGTAGAGACCCCTGCCAGGACTGAGTTGCTTCTACCACCACTGGATGCTATTGATGGACCCTGAGTTCTAGAAACGAGGAGCCATGAGGGGACCTCTCTCGGTGCCGGGACTCTGTACCCACTGACTTGTGACTTCGTGAGTCAGAAGGAGACTTTATAGACTGGTATCAGGCATATGGGCTAATATTGGACTTACAACTTTGAGCTGGGTCAGTTGGGATGCTTTCTTAATGTCTTATTCCTCTTGTATATAAACTGTACTTTTATATCCATATGCGTGTCTATGAGTTTGCTTCTTGAACTAGTCTACCTGAATTAACACAATA
>PVJH01035209.1:0-19899 GCA_004026705.1 Nesogale talazaci
CCCCCCTTCACCCCCCAGAAGGGAGCTGGTGTCTGAGCCCCTCCCCTGAAGTCCCATGCTGACCACATCCCCCTCTGCTTCTGCCCCCAGTTCTGGCATAAAGCATGCTTCCACTGCGAGACCTGCAAAATGACACTCAACATGAAGAACTACAAAGGCTATGAGAAGAAGCCCTACTGTAATGCGTGAGTCCTGGGCCCTCCAGCCCTTCCTGAGCGCCCCTGCCCTGCCCAGCTCACCCGCCCCTCTTTTTTTTTTTTGTGGGCATCACTGCCCTCTGGTGGTGGTGGGCGCTACCTAGCCACCGCTGGATTTGAACCGCCATGCCCGGGGCCGCAGTTCTGCACTCAACCACTTACACCACCGAGGCTCAGCCCTCTTTTTTTGTGTGTGTGTGGGCATCACTGCCCTCTGGTGGGAGTGGGAGGCCCAGCCTTGCTCCTGGAGAGCTGCTGCTGGATCTGAACCGCCAACCCAGTGGGCCGCAGTCCTGCACTCAATCACTGCACCACCAGGGCTCAGCTCTCGTCCGCCCCCTTTACTGAGCCCCTGGCACTGGGGCCTGCCTGCTTTCATTCTGCGCTTGACCAGCGTGGATCCTAGGGCTGTGCTTGTCCCCGTTTTACAGATGAGGCTAGGAACAGGTAGGGGCTTTTCGTGAGATCACATGACCCGTGACGAGCAGTTCATTCACGCCGAGTCCCTGGGCCATAAAGGAAGCCTGTGTCCCGCTGACGTCCAAAGAGGGGTCCTTCTGTCCAGGATGCGGGAGCGATCCTGGTTTCCGCTCTGTTTCTGCCCAGTTGTATGAGGGTTCAGGGCCGTGTTCTTCCTGTTCCCGCCTGTCTCACACGCCCTTGCCCCTTCCTGACTTAGACACTTGACGGGAGGCTCCCTCTTGTCCTTCAGCAGATGCTGGGACCCTGGATTCTCAGCAGTCACTCCTGGGGTCATTTCTTGAAAAAAGAGGGTACCTGAGGAGTGCGGTGTGGCTGGAGACAGGGCTACCTGGGGGCGAAGCAGCGTCGTGGGGGGCTGTGGGTGGGGTGGGAGGTGTCTCCTCCCTCTCAGGAGCCTTCCTCCCCGCTCCAGAGTGCCACACCTTCCGTCATCAAGTTGGCTTCATGCCCAGCCAAGTGCCAACTCAGTGCCAAGTTCCTGGCACCTGCAGCCCCAGAGCCACCCTGCTGGGCGAGGGCTGTGGCCCTGCTTTGCCAGCCATGACTTCCAAAGGTCAAGTCACTTGTCAGGAGATGGCAAGGTCTCTCTCTGAACTCCGCTTTGGACTTTAAGAAAATTCTCCAGAAACTCGGGGCACGCAAGCTCTGCTGGAAGGCCACCTGCCCCAGCGCCAGCGCCAGCCCCAGCCCCAGCACCTTCCTTCCCCCTGGGGCTTGAGTGTTAGTCTCGGTTTGCCTGATTGCACTGACCAGACCACCCTGCCTGGGCCAGGGGAAAACAGGTTGCTGATCAAATCTCCAGCCCAAGAAGCAATATGAATGCTGTTCGTTCTGGAACGCCGCCCCCCCCCCCGCCCCCCCAATAAGAAAGAAGGTCGCGTTGGCTGGAGAAAGGGTTCCAGCTGTCCCTGCCCCTCCTTCCGCTGCCCCTTGCTGCCCCTTCTCGCTCTTCTTCCCCCTTCCCCACCCTCCAGGGAAATGGGACATTCTTCACATTCTTATGGGCTCACACAAGCCCTGCTGCCTCCCTCCCTTCGGGGAGTGGGGTGGGGTTCTGAGAAGCTGGGGCCTTTAACCCCTGCAGTGCTGGATCCTGGTAGCTTCCACCCCCTGTGGAAGAAGTCTGGCCGGACTGGCCCGTAGCTGAGAATCCGCGAGCACCAAGCGTCCCCGAGAGAGACTTCAGAGGCTTGTCCTTATTCTTGTTTGTGCTGCTGCTGCTTTAGCCTGGAGCCAAAGGGCCAAAGCCCAAGCCTGCTTTTTCTCCCTGCTTCCAGGAGTGGACGGTTCTTAGTCCGGGTTGATGATGTTGACCCCAAGTGACATAGGGACCTGGACTTGGCGGTAATGAGGGCCCCTTCCTGGGTGTTGCGGCTCTTTCTGGCCCTCCTGCCAGCCGAGAAGCAGGCTCATCCTTATCCCTCCTCCCCCACACCCAGGGGCTGCTGTCTGGGAAGGATCCCGCTTCCTCACATACCAGCAGTAGCAGCACCTGGTTCAGCTTTTGCCCTCTCTCAGCCGCCATCTGCCGAGCTGGGCTGTGCCAGAGCAAAGGGGGAGGGACGGCAGGGAAATGGGGGCTCCCCGGTTGGGATGCCAACCAGGTCCTGTCTGAGCTTTAGGGTAAAGTGGCCGGATGTTAACATTGGTAAACTGGTGCACCATTGACTGGGGGGCGGGGTGTGTGTGTGTGTGTGTGTGTGTGTGTGTGTCCTTGATTAAAAATTTGGTCTAGGCTGAGCCCCGGTGGCCTAGTGGTTGTGCGCGGGACTGTGGCCCACTGGGACGAAGGTTCAATTCCAGCAGTGAGACTGGACCTCCTACTCCCACCACCGGAGAGCAGTGATGCCCCCACCCAAAAAAATTTTGGTCTATATGGAGCAACAAAAATTTTCATCGAAAAAAACAAAAAACAAAAACCTAGGGGCTGAGCCCCGGTGGTGTAGTGGTTGTGCGCGGGACTGCGGCCCACTGGGACAGAGGTTCAATTCCAGCAGTGGGGCTGGGCCTCCTACTCCCACCACCGGAGAGCAGTGATGCCGAAAAACAAAAAACAAAAATTTTCATCAAATGCAAACAGAGTATTGTAATATATTTAATTTTAAAATGCCGTGAGACGCAGACAAAGTGTTCAAAAGCGGGACGTCTGGTCCCTTGAGACTATATTCCCTTCCCGTTCTCCCGCCGTTCCCTAGCTTGTCGTGGATTCTTTCAAAAAAAAAAAGTGACTTTTTTAAAATGCCGTGGGATATGAGAAAACTTGTTTGAAATCGGGACTGTCCCGCCAAAAGCAGGACGTCTGGACACCGTACTTTAGGAGCCCCCATCTGTGAGCTGGAAATAAAAGTCCCACACAGGGGTGCTGAGCCTCCCAACCTGGGGTATTTGCTGGGCACCTCGGCGGGGCCAGGGACCACATCAGGTGTGGACGCTCCTTCCTTCTCTCCCACCCTGTGACATCTAGTTCACAGCACCATGGGGGGTTGTCCAGGGGGGATAAGGAACCCCCCACAGTGAGTGAGTGTGTGTGGGGGGCGTATGTGGAGGTCCCTCAACTCTGCAGAGAAGAGGGAGGGGAGAGCGAAGGATGGATTTCTCTCCCCTGTGGCTTCTCAGCTGCTACTGCAGTTCTGGAAAGTAACAGCTAACAGCAAATAGATCTTCTCTTTTACACATTACGTTCATTTGGGCTGACACAGGCTGGCACACGGGCACCCCGTGTGTGTGTTCACATGCTCCAGCCTGGCCACCCAGGCCTTGTCGTGGCCAGGTGGGGGTGGGGGTGAGGTGCACGCCGGCTTTTCCAGTGGAAGCAGTGGAAGAACCACTGGTCACCATGAGCTTTCTGGAAGCTCCTAGATGCCTGGGGCGGGGCCCCTCTGTGTATCAGAGAAACAGTTACGCACTCACTTGCTTTTTGTCTTGTAAACTGGGTTTTCTTGAAGTGGGGCGCACATGGTCCGCACACTGCAAACCTGTGCAGTGTCTGTGCAGATGGCCTCAGACAGTATATGGTGGGGGCGAGCTACGACCTGGGGGGGGGGGATCAGAAAGGTCCCTGCCTGCTGCTGGGGTGCGGTGGAGTTGCATACCAGGGAACTAGTTTTGGGGTGTCGAATGGATGGACACGGACTATGAAGGAATGGGCTGAGGACTTGTTAAGCCCTTTGCCGTGGGCACTGACTGCAGACTTCTGAGGGGGTTGGGGCAGGGGGGGCAGCCTTCACTTTCCCCAGTCTCTCTCTGTTTTATTTTCCAAAGTGAGGGACTAAGGAGGGTGGAGATGTTTCAAAGACTGGGGTCCTTAGTTGGGAGCTGGGTGGGGTCTGTGTCGGGTGGGTAGGACTGACTGACGGGGTGCCCGCATGTCCCTGGGTTCCAGGAAGCAGTCTCAGCCCGCTCTTCTCAGGGGGTGGGCCCGTGGATGGGGGTGGGGACCCAAATCCAAGTCTGTGGTCTGGGGATTTCCTGCTTCCCCAGAATTCCCTGCTTCCGGTGAGGGAACATGAGATTGACTGTCTTCAAGGAGCTGGAGTGGTCTGGGAGAGGGGTGTGTGTGCTTGGGGGGTGGGGGTGGACGCACACTCAACAAGGATAGCCATCAGTTTCAGCTCCCTGTGTCTCTTAGGCCTTTCGGTGGCTGCGATTTGGGCAGCTGGTATGTCTCCCAGGGCAGACTCGAACCTGAACGTCTTTTGCTTGGCAGCAGAGCATCTCACTGGTCTGGAGTTCTGAGGAGTCTTGCAACTTCAAAGGGGCCGCCGGGGACCCCTTGCGGCCTTTTAGCCAGCCCTTAGTCCTGCTTCCACAAGTCCCTCCCCAGTTCCCACACTCCAGCATGGCAGGGTCGTAACGCCCCCATTTACAGACAGGATATTGAGGCATGGAGGACCAGGGCCCTAACCAACTTGGCTGGGCCATTTCTCCTGGTGGATTGCGGGAACAGGCATTTTTCTTCTTTCTCATTTTGCCCTCAGCTTCCGCCCCCTGGTAAGTTCTTCCTAAAGTCTAGCTTTGATCTTTCTGACTGCACAGTCATTTTTTCTGGTTAAACAAAAGCTCCTTGTTGCTTCCAGTGCCCAGCCCCTGCCTCTTCAGCCTCTTAGGCCTGCGGGCTGGGGCTGAGACTCTGGCTGAGAAGGGCCTGTGTAGGGCTTATTTTTATCTTTCTTCTCCCCCGCCCCCCCTCCATTTTGGTAAAACCAAGGACCCTTGTTGCTTTAATCGATGTATTTTTGTTCTTCCTTGAACAAGACACTGTGGTTGTCCTGGGGGGTCCAAGACACTGGATGGGCAAAGTGCTGGGAGGAAAGAGGTGGGGCTTCGGCAGGTAGCCTGGCAGGACTGGGAAGTTGGTGCCCGGAAGCTTCTCCGGATCCTCCCTGCCCTTCTAGCCCTGCCCAGCAGGAAGAGGCCAGCCAGAGGGCCTCAGGATAAGCCTTCTTAGAACACCTGCTCGGAAGAGGTGCTAAGTGGTCATGGCTCCTGCCTGGGGTCTCCCCCGCTGCTGCCCAAACTTAGAAACAGACAGGTTTGGAAGGTGAGGGGGCTCTGTCCCCCAACACCCCGCCCCAGCACATCTTCCCTCAGCGCTCTGGGAGCCGGGCGGCCGGCGGTCAGCCGGGTATGATAGAGAGATGTGGGGCACCAGGCAAAGTCTCTGCCCTCCACACAGAACTCCAGTTTCTTCAGCTATCAAACGTCACTCAGACAGGGCCTGCCGTGGCAGGTGGCAGGGGCCCTGCAGGGGCACCGTGGACCGTGGAGTGGCCACTCGTGCTTGTGAGTGCAGGAGGGAGGCCCAGCGGCTGCCCAGGCAGGGGTGAGCGGGGGAGGGCTTCGACAGAGTCCCTCCAAGAGGCTCTGGACCAAACGCCTGGGCAGTTGGTGGGGCTGGGGTTCCAGTAGGTCTCTCTTCCATCGCAGTGGGGTCCCCGAGGGATGGGCTGGCGAGCGCTAGCCGGAGCCCAGAGAGCAGGGGAGAAGACTGGCACTGGCAGCAGTTGCTTCTGGAAAGAGGTCAAATCGCTCAGAGCCCTCTTTGAAGCCAGGCATGGTGGTGGGGGGAGGGGGCTGCACCTCGTTCTTCTGCCTTCCCCTCTGAAAGCACTCCCGGCGGCCCCCAATCTCTCCCCCCCACACCCCCCAAGTGCCCACAAGGTCCTTGCTGCCGCTTGCCTTGATGGCAACCCTGCAGGAAGGACACCCGCTATCTGTGTCCCTCCCCCACTGCCATAGACCTCTCTCTCTCTCTCTCTGTCTCCCCTGCCTGGAGCCCAGGCTGAGGTTGCCATGGCAACCTGAAGCGCAGCGAGCAGGCGGAGGGGATGGCTGGGAAGGGGAAGACTGGGTTGTCTCGCCCCGGGCTGGGGGCAAGGGATAGGGTTGACCTCCAGGGAGGAGCCCCGCGCACTGGCACGCGCACCTGCCCGGGCTGGGGTTTCGGGGTGGGGGGCAGGGGCTGTGGGACTCCTCTCCCGTTGAGTCCAGTGGGACACAGGATGCAGACCCCTGCCCCTGGATGAAGCCGCCCTCTAGCTTGTCCTCACCCCTCAGTCAGTCCCACTAAGAGCCTCCGCCTCCGCGGGAATGGCCGCTTTCTTAGCTGGTGGTTCCTAAAAGGGGGCTGAATGCCACCCACCCAGACCCTCCCCATCCAGAACAGTGACCCCCCCCGGGGGGGAGGGGGGAGAGCTTAGCGGGTGGCCTTGTCAGAGGGCTGACACCAAAACGACTCCATCAGTTTCTTTGTTCGCTGTTTCAGCAGACATTTGCTGTTACACACACACACACACACACACACACACACACACATCTGTGGTTCCTTATAACAGCCCAAACAATGGCAACTCAGCTTGCATCTCTGAATGTACCTTCTGGCCAGAATGCTCTGCCCATCTCCTGAAGCCCTCTGGCCACAGCCGTCGCTTCACCCCAGTCGTCAAGTGGATGTCCAAACCCCCCGCCTGCGTCTTCTGGGACTAACAGTGCTTTGTGTGGCTGGTATTTTGCGAGTCAATAATTCGGTCAAATTGCCTGGTGTTGAGGCCACCATCTTTGTGATCTTAGGCTCTGCGACCCTGTCTCTGTCAAGAACTTTGAGAATGAAACTAATTGGGAGGCAAGAGGCGGGCGGGGCGCTTCTGGGCAGTTGAGAAGGATTCTCTAAAACAACCTTGTTGCCTGTGGTGTGAAGTCCACTTGCTAGTGACCCTGCAGACTGCCCGCCTGGGTCTCCAAGACTGCCCTGCCGGTGGCCGAGAGCCTCGTCTTTCTCCCCCGGTGCGCCTGGTGGCTTCAAACCACCGACCTTGCTCTTTGACATGGCCGAAGATGTCACCCCCCACGCCACCAGTGCTTGCTAGTGATCAGGATTGCAGGGTTAGTTGCTAAGGGTTCTGCTGCCAGGGGAGGGGTGCAGAAGGGGCTCGGCCCAGTCTTGGTGACGGTACTGCCCCAAGGCATTTTCCTCTTCTTGGAGAGTCTTGAGCTCTGACGTAAAGACCGACCGGGTGGGGTGAGGGCTAGCCGCGGTGACAGGGTGCTTCAAGCTGGCCTCGTAACCCCAAGGTGGGTGGTTTAAAGCCGGGGAAGAGTCACTGGGGAAGCAGGGGACGACTCACCCTGGCTGTGGGTCAAAATCGCCTCGATGGGGCGGTGAGGGAGGCAGCGGGACGGCTGTACACAGCTGTGTGTGCCTGCCGAGGGTCTGCCACGCTGCGCCCGTGTCTCTGGCACCCCCACTGCACCTGGGCGGCTGGCTGCGAAGGGCGCCGCTCAGATCATCCGGGCCCAGGAGGGCGAGACCAGCCCAGAGGGGATAGGGATGTGCCCAGGTCATTCAGCAGGCCACAATCGGAGTCGCGTTCTAGCCAGCCCTCCCACGCCCTGTGCCCCTCCATCCCGTCCTCAAGTCCAAACCCCAAGGCCTGCCCGCCGCCCTGGGCAGGGGCCCAGGGGAAGGTGTGGTTAGCCAGTAACTGGACTCCCACAAGATGTCCACTTGCCCAGCCTGCCTCCGTCCCTCCCCTCCCCTGCCGAGCAGCAGGTCTTCACGGACAGACCCTTCACCCTCTGGACCAGACTGTCCAGAAGGTTCCCGCCAACCCCTTCCCCTGATTCAGGACCTGCCCTCCTGGTTCTGCCACACGGCCGGTCTCTGCTTACAGCTGCCCCCTCATCCTCACCCTCATGGCCTGTGAACCCGGGATACTTTCCACCTGGCTGCGAAGCGGGGACAGGGCCATAGCTGAAGCCCTTCCTTCTAGAACCGCGGCTCTCAAGCTGGGGCTTGGCGGTCGAATGACCTATCACAGGGGCCACCTGGTTCATCACAGTAGCAACATGACAGGGATGAAGTAGCAATGAGAATACTTTTATGGTCGCGGCTGAGGCAGGTGGAGAGCCCCTGCTCTAGAACCCGAGGGCCCCTGGTTCTATTAAGAGAGCTCCCTCCAATCCACTGGGCTCTTCTCCTCCCAGTCCCCAACAACAGCCCCGCCTCCCCGTCCCTGGAATTTTGAAGGGAGCTCTCTCTCCCCTGTGGGTGGCCCCAGGAACATGCAGCTGAGCCAAACTTGGGGCCTGGACCCCCAGCCTCAGTCTGCAATCTCCTCCCACCCATCCCCAGCTGCAGGTGCTTGTCTTCCTCTACCTCCCGTCCTCCCCCTGCTGGGGGCTGCCATCCTGGGTGAACCTGGGGGGCAGGGACCCTGGTGGGCTGGTGGGGGCTGGTGGAGAAGGGCACCTGCTAGAATTACCCAGGCCCAGGTTGTTGAGACTAATCCAGAGAGGAAGTAGATTTGCCAAAGGCACCGACCCAGGGCTAGCCAGCCCTGTTCCCCTGGGTTCAGTTCTCCAATCCAGACGCCCAGCCCTGCTCTTCCAGGAGTGGTGGTCTGCAGGATAGCTGGGGTGGCCGGTCGCTCGGCTCTGCGATGCCAGTGTGTGGAGGACACGCCAGGATTGGTTCAGGGCTCAGAGGCAGGTGGAGAGGGGTTCTCCAGCTAGTGGCTGGGGACTGCCTTGAAGGAGGCCGACTGGCTCTTACTGGGAGCAGCTGGGGGTCGGGGGGCAGGCTGTTCCAGATGGTCACAGCTATGGTGGGCTGTGGTCATTCCGAACTCGAGTCCTGCTTGGAGAGCGTCCACACATGCTTCATGTGAAAACTCACCTATCAACCAACCACAGTGCTCAGGGCTGCCTCTGCTGTGGCTGGCTGGCTGGAGGGAGGGACCTGGGTTCCACATCTGACCCAGCTTCAACAGCTGATAGGCCCCTCATTTATTCAGAAGCTATTTGTTTGTTTGTTTGGGGGGGGTGGGGGCGGAAATCACTGCCCTCTGGTGGGAATAGGAGGCCCAGCCTTGCTCCTGGAGAACTGCTGCTAGATTTGAACCGCCAACCCAGTGGGCTGCAGTCCTGCACACAACCACTAGCTTATTCAGAAGCCCCAGGTACTGGTCTATGGCTGGACCAGGAAGCCAAGGAGACCCTACGTGCCCTCTCCGAGGAGTGGTAGAGAGAAGACCGTAAACCATTGTGATGAGAACGGAGTTCATTCATTCATGAGGGCGGGCGGGAGTGTACGGGGAGGCCTTGGGGTTAGCCTGCTCTCCGATTCTCAGTGAACTCAAGAAGAGGAACCAGAGACCCCAGAGCTCCTGGCGCAGCCTGGACTCGACACCACCCCCGCTTCCCCTGCCCTCACACTAGCCACAGGACCCGCCTCCGCCTGGGCTCGGTCCTGGAGAGTCTGTGGCTGTGACTGTGAGTCGTCCCGCTCCTGGGCTGTGTGTCCGGCCACTTTGTTCAGCCTTGTGCAGCCTCCGTTTCCCCACCTGTCCGAGGGGAGCAGTGGCAGTCCTCGCCACCCGGGGTGGCCGCAAGAAGTAAGTCCTCGTGGAGCGACTGACAAGATCAGCGGTTCGAGCCAACCAGCCGCCCCACGGGCCCGCAATGAGGCCGTCTGCTCCTGTAAAGACCTCGAGTTTCAGGAACTCACAGGACCGGTGCTGCTCTGACCTGCGGGGTTGCCGCCGTGGGCGGGCGTGGATTTTGGGGAAGGCACATGAGGGCTCACGGAGCCCCAGATGAGCACAGACTGTTGCTATCTGTCGCTGTGGTTAACCACGCACCTTGTGCTGGGGCATGAATCATTTGTTAGTCATGTCCGTTCTTTCCGTCCTTCTTGCTCTCCTCTGCTGGCCTGGCTGGCCTCCGTTTCTGGTCCCAGCGGACAGGTTTGCCCCGCTCCTCCGGCCAATCGTCAGCCCCACCCGGCCTGATCACCCTGCGTGGCCAGCCCCGGCTTCCTCCCTAACGGTGGACCCTGTGGCGTGTCAGGCTTTCTCCCAGAACAAGGGCAGTCGGGGCCCCCCAGAGATCGTCCCGACGGCCTCCCCACGCTCAGCTGGAGAAGCGCTTGCCTCGCTCAGCCCTGGACTGTGGGCCTCTTGGTCTCGCAGCTAGGGCAGAGGGGGGCGAGCCCAGGTCTGTGAGGAAGGCCGGCCATCCTGGCTGCTGCCCCAGAGTGACTCCCGGATTTTCTCTCCTGCAGACACTACCCCAAGCAGTCCTTCACCATGGTGGCCGACACCCCGGAAAATCTCCGCCTCAAGCAGCAGAGCGAGCTCCAGAGTCAGGTGAGGAGGGCGGGGCGGGCGCTGTTGTAACCCCGCTTGGGCAAGGGCTGCTTCCCCCAGGGCCGCGGAGCTGCCCCCCGCCCCCTCCCCGCCGGCCCTGGCTTCCTGCCCCCACACGCTCTTGCCCTGAGCATGGAGCTGGGGTCAAGGCTCCCTTGGGCTTGTGGGTGTGTGGACATGTCCAGGCCTCTCTGACGTTTCCTGAGCATTGGCTCGGACTCCCCCAGCAGTGCAGCTGCTCTTCCCCTGTTCCTCTCTCCCCTCCCACCTGCAACATAGACACACGGCCTTGGTGTGTGGAGACCAGAGAACCCCACTTCTTTATCCCATGTCAGCCTGCAGGGACATAGCTACTATTCAGCCTGAACTGGAGGCCACCTCTCTGGGTCCCCCATCTCCCGGAGGCCCCCAACAGGGAGCGTGTACTCTGCCAGGCGCGGCCTGGACATGCCTCCTCTCCTTTAGGTTTGGAAAGAAAGGTGTTCTTAGTCCCTTTGCACAGACCACGAAACGAGGCGCGGAGCCCTTAGCGGGCTTGCCAAGGTGATCCAGGTGGCAGGAGAGGAATCGCTGATGGAAAGCTGACAGGTTGTGAGCTTAACGCTCTGCACGCCTCGGCTGTGTCAGCCTCACAGCAGACTTCTCTTGGCGTGTCACTCACCAACTGCCCCCCAGCCCCCCAGGTGAGGACAGACACCTGCAGGTGGCGGAGCTGCCCTTGAATGCAGCCTTGTCTCCTGGGAGGTGCCCGTTCTCTCTAGTTTTCTGTCCTGGCCCCGAGGGACAAGTGCCTCTCTCTCCATCCGGGGTCCTCAAATTTGAAACAAGGGGCCAGTTCATTATCTCTCAGACCGTGGGAGGGCCAGACTGTAATTAACTATGAACAGATTCACTGTGGGACTGGGATGAGTTGGCTGCTAAGCTGGACAGGCAGCAGTGGCAAAAACACCCGGTGGGCCAGATAAATGTCCTCAGCGGGCCGCAAGTGGCCCGCGGGCCGTGGTTTGAGGACCCCTGTGGGTCTCCAACGATGACCCACAGGGATGACATCCTTAGGCAGCTTTGCAGGTGTGTCCACTTCCCATGTGTGTTTTTCCCTTGACCTGACTCCAGGGGGGTCGGAGACCCAGGGGCCCCATCCTCCAGACTGAGGCCTAGCGAGGCCAGGCGCTGCCTGCCCTCCCTCCCTTCTGGGTCCCACTGGTGGGGAGGATGTGGGAGCCACCACGTCCCCTGCTGTGGCAGCTCACATCTGCTAGCCCAGAGCCCACCCCTGCAGTGGTGTGAAAACTGCAATTATGGAGGGGGGGGTGGGAGGGGGTGCCAGGCCTCTGCCCACCGAGGAGGGCCGGGCGGCCCAGCTGGCAGGGAACTGGGCCAGAGGCAGCTGGTCTCCAGGCTGCACAGGAATGGTTGGGGCCTGTCCCTCCCCCTGCCCTCCCCAGTGTGTGTGAGAAGCGCCCCCCACCCCCCCAGGAGAAGCAGAGGTGTTCACAGGGTGGGTGGGCCGGAGAGCATTGTGGGGCAGCCTGTACTCACCCAGCAGCTTGAGGGGGACAGTCTAGGACCCCAAGTGGTGGGAGCCAGGGTGGAGGGACCTGGAGAGGAGATGGGGGTGGGGGGCAGGAGGTAGGGGGTGTTTGGAAGGGCAGGGGCCCAGGAGTGGGATGTTCACACGGGCAGAAGGGAGGGCCACTGCCCTCCTCGGCGGAGGAGAAATGCATGCTGGGCCGGTGGCAGCTCCATCCTTCACCTTGTGAATCGTTCCACTGCGGGGACCCCATCCCTGGGGGCCAGGGCCTGCTGGGGAAGCACCTCCCGCTGGCTCCCTGCCCAGCAGGAGGAGCAAAAGTGGGCAGACAGGGTGTGCCTTTGCCAGGGCCCCCTCTGCTCCCCAGGGGCCTGCCTGCTGCTCACTTCCAGGTCTCCGGCAGGTGAACTGCAGGCCCTGTCTTAGTCCTGAGGGCTCTGCGGTCCATCTGTTGCCCCCGTCTGCCCTGTGCAGCGGCATCAGCAGCAGCTGGGTGGGGAGGCTGCCAGAGAGCAGATGCCCAGGCCCTGCCAGCAGGTAGAGCTTCTGGTTGGCAGCCCTGTGCCCAGCCCGGGAGTCTTAACAGACTCCCCCGGTGGTCTGTTGGCTTCCTGCCCAGGTGGCACTGCAGAGAGAGACTTCCAGCAGGGCTGGTGTGTGAGAGGGAGGGGGCTGGTGGGAGGAGACCCCCCCCCCCAGACTCCCCCAGTCTCTGTTCTGAGAGGCCTGAGCTGGCTGAGATAGGGCTGTGCACTGGAGGCACCTCAGAGGGCAGGTGGCCAGTTGGGGGTTGGGGGAGCTGCCCGGAGTGGAAGGGGAAGGACCTTGGGTTCTCTTCCAGCTCCTGTCAGCTGTGGGATTCAGGTTAGTTCCCGACATCCCCCCCAGCCCCGTCCACCCCAAGGTGCCTCTCATCTCCTTTCTGGGTCCTTTTCCTGGTGGGCGCGGCCTGGTGTGACTCAGCCCCAGCCTCTTTCCAGTCTCTCCCAGGTGGTACTGAGTGTCGGGGCACCTGGAGCTTCCCCTGCAGGGGCAGTAGCCACAGCTGCCCAGCAACAATCCTTGGGGTAGCTGCACTCCCCCCACTTCCTCCCAGGGCTTGTTTCTACTCGGCCTTCGTTCCTGCCCCTTCAGAGGAGTGCCGTCCCCCCTGATGTCCCCGCTGTCACTGTCCACTTCATTTAGAGCGGGGTCTATCTGTTGTTTGGCTGGAAATCGGTCTCCGTTTACAGGGGGCCTCAAGAGTCCCCTTGGACTCTGACCAGCCAGAAAAGCGGGGTCCTTGTTCTGATTTTGAATTTTGGTCTACGTGCCCCTCCCTCTTGCGTGGGGTCCCTGTGGGTTGGATGGACTCAGTGATGGTGGGTTTGGATTTGTTCCCTGTGATCTGGTCAGAGTGGTGGGTCGTGGGAGCCGGGCACCACTTAGTTCTCCTTGGTCTCATCGCAGTGGAGGGCAGGGTGGCCCGGCCCACTCGTCCTGGGGACTCATTGTTTCTTGGAGTCCGTGATAGTTTTGATGGTTCCTGCTCTTCAGAGGGTTGTCCCTAGAGGTGGGGGAAGCACCACCGCTCACCCTCTCTCCTCTTGCACCCACTCCAGCTCTTGTGACCTGCAGGGGACACAGCACACCCGTTTAGAGTGTGGGGGCTGCGTGAGCCAGCGGCCGGTGGTTTGGTCACAGGTCTGTCAGCACCAGCTGTCTGGCCTTGGGGACGCCATCGATGGCCCCTCTGTAAGACGGGGCTCCCCTCGCCTCGCTCTGGAGGTCATGGCGAGGGTGCTAGTGTACGTGATGTGTGTGGAAGGCGCGTTGCTGCGGAGGTGGTGATGACGCCCCTGAGAAGGAGAGAGAGTGGGCGTGGATGCGGTGCCCGTCTGACCATCGCGTTGTTGGGAGGGTCGTGGCCATTTTCCGTGGTCCCAGCACCTGGTGGCCTCCGGTCAGTAGAAACGGTGCCTGTGGTCTTGTGCATCGTCGGTGCTTTTGAAGCCATGGCCATGCCGTAGATGCCGGCTCAGCCCCACGGTATTGTTTTTTTTTTTTTTCGTGGCATCACTGCCCTGGTGGGAGTAGGAAGCCCAGCCTTGCTCCTGGAGAGCTGCTGCTGGATTTGAACCGCCAACCCTGTGGGTTGCAGTCCCGCACACAACCACTAGGCCCTGGGCTTAAAGGCCAGGAATACACAACGGCTTTACGCGCGGAACGACCCCGGCTGCCTGGTTTGTGTCCAGGGGATCTGCCAGCGGGAACTCCCTCATCGCTCATTGCACGTGCAGCCCTGGTGGGGCCGAGGCTCACGGGCTGAGCTGTCAACCCCAAGGCCTGAGATCCATAGGAATCGCTCCGAAGGAGGATGGGGGCTACCTGCCCTCCTGAAGGAGGACAGCCTGGGAAGCCCACGGGGCAGTTGGACTCTGCCCTGTAGGGTCTCCGCGGGTTGGAATGGATTTGATGACGGTGAGTGTGAGCTGTCTGTGTGTGTGTCACTATCAGGGAGGGTCACTTTTATGAAATAAGCCAAGGGAGAACAGTGGAGTCATGTCTTTCATGGACAGGGAGGGGCTGCTTGACCTGTGCAGGGGACAGGGAACCCCAGGCATCCGCCCTGGCCTTGACTATAACTGGTCATGGGAGCTGGGCCAGGGCCAGTCACCTCTACAGGCCTCCGCCCTGCCTAACTCACCCTCCCTGGTAATGAGGGCGTGGGGGATGGAGCGGGCAGGTCCCTGCTGGGGGGGTGGGGGACACTGAGCGGCACCCGGCATCTATCTCTCTACACTCCTGCCAGTGCCAGGAGGATGTTGGAGAACCCTCTCCTTCCTATTCTCCTTAGTCCCACACTCCAGAGCTGGGGACCCAGAGAGGGGCAGTGACCTGCCCAGGGACACACAGCAGAGTGGTGCCCAGCGCAGGCCTTTCCCAGCCCCACCCTGGGGTCAAGTGAGAAGCTGTCTCCTTCCCCAGCCCGGAGGGGGAGGCACTTCCTGAGCCTGGGAACCAGCTGATGTCATTGCGGTGTCGCCATGGTGATTATTCCTGGATTAGGGGCCTGACCCTCTGAGGCTGGGAAGTAAGGAAGGAGGTGGGGGGGAGAGGGGACTGGCGTTGACCCAGCAAGTTGGTGTTGACAGAGCCCTTTCTTCCCCTGGGTGGGCAACCTTACTGCCCCCCCTGCCCCCCAACGCCCCACCTCCCCCAACATTGCACCCCGTGGTATGCAAGCCGTACTTAGCACCTGCTTGGGAAGACTGGTGCTGCGACCCCCATTCTACTGACGTGAAAACGGAGGCTGCAGAGGTTAGATTACTAGCTGGCTCAGCAGATGGAGACAGCTCACCCCTGATGACAGTCTTTACCTGTTGGACCCAGAAGTCTCGGGTTCTGTGGGACTTCTGTCAGGAGCCCAGGGTGGGGCCCCCTGTGGGGCTGCTAGCCAGAGGCTGGCAGTTTAAAACCAGCGGCCTCCCTCGGGGAGAAAGAGCAGCTCTCTGCCTCCAGAAAGAGGGAGTCTTGGAAACCCTCAGGGGCGCTTCTGCCCATCGTGTAGGGTGAGTGGGAGTTGGCATCAATGCTTTGGCAGCGTTTGGTTGGGGTATCTGGAGCACCTTTTTCCTGACGCTGGTTCCGTCCCCTCCTTCCCCCAACCACTCCTAAACACACACACACACACGCGCGCGCGCGCGCCTCTACCAGGCAGAGTCTCAGTGCTGTGTGCATGGTATCTGTGTCCAGAACATATTTGGTCTTTCAAACTCTCCGCCCCACTCCCATGCCTACCCCCAAGAGCCCGCAGATGGGCAGCTGGAGCCCTGAGGGGGCTGTGCAGGGGCCTGGCAGGTGGAGTCAGGGGCAGCTCAGAGCAGGGCCTGGTTGACTCTGCCCGGGGGCCAGCTGGGCAAACCCCCCCCACACAATCCTGGAAGGTCCCAAGGGCCTGGGCCTCGTGTCCTGGGCTGACCTCCCTTCCAGGACGGCGCTTCCCACAGAGGAAGTCCCGGCAGCTGGTGGGGTTGGAACAGCTGGCTGCAGAGGTGGACCGTGATATTTGCAAGCCCAAGAACCCAGCGGCCCTGTCTTTCAGGCCCCCGTGGGAGGAGAAGCCGTGTCAGGGAAGTCCTTTCTGATGCCAGCCTGGGGTTTTCTGTGGAGTTCTCCGCAGGGGCGTTCAAGTGCTCCAGTGCTGTCTCTCCCCCCACGGGCTTGCTCCCCTTGTGGGGTGGTAGCCTCCGAAAGCCAGCCCGGCAGACTCCGGGGAGCCTCCGGCCTGTCAAAGGCCCATTGATGGAGCCCTTCCTTTGGAGGCCTGAGCCCTGCCTTCTGGAGACCACCGTGGCTCAGCTGGTCTCAGCAACACGCCTCACCCAGCCTCAGAGAGAACTGGGCCTGGGATCCCGCCCGCCGAGAGCCCCTGGCTGGGGGGGGAGGGGGGAGCCTCTGGGGCAGAGTCAGGACCAGCCTGGCGGGCTTGTGCTTCTCAGCATTGCTGGTCTTGCCTCAGTCTCTCACCTGAGAGGGGGGGGGAAGGGTGTGGATCAGGAGCTCACGCCCAGCCAGTGCACGGGGTCTGCTGTCTGTCCGCTCACCTCCTGGGGGTGGGGGTCCCTACTCCGCAAAAAGAAGCACCAGGGCTTTCGTTGGTGGCTGGTTTTTGGAGCTAGATAGCCTTTTTTCCTCGCCTGTGTGCCCTCCTGAAACTCAGCCAGCGTTCCGCCGAGCAGCCTGCAGGCCGCCCCGTGGTCGGAATTGGACCCCGCTCTCCTACCCTGGCCATGAAGAGTCTGGGGCCATGGCTGTTAGCCGATGCTCGCGGTGCGGGGAGCGTTGGTTTCTGGGGGGGGGGATTGCTCCGGGCCCCTGGCGGGTTGTGGTGTGGGAGTTGGCCGTGCTCTGAGACCCCTCTTCCCTCTCCCCGGGCCTCCCCAGGTTCGCTACAAGGAGGACTTTGAGAAGAACAAGGGCAAAGGCTTCAGTGTGGTGGCGGACACGCCCGAACTGCAGAGAATCAAGAAGACGCAGGACCAGATCAGTAACGTAAGTGCCGCCCTCCGAGGGGGCCTGACTGTTGGGACGGAGGGGAAGCAGGGGTGTGGGGCTTCTCGACACCCTTTTTCTGGGGGTCCCCACTCTCTCCTCGCCCCCTCAGTCCACAGAGTATGCCCCTTGAAGGGTCTTGCAATTGGGGTGTGTGTGTGTGTGTGTGTGTGCACGCGTGCACAGAAGGCCCCCTGGGCACAGGGTTCCCCGGGTGCTGCTGCTCCCCCTGGGTCTGGGCGCAGGGACGGAGGCGGATGCTTCATCTCGTGGACAGGGCCACAGGGAGGGGCCGGCCTGCGCCTTTCTGCTCGGGGCGCAGACATTGCAGTCACTTCCGCCCGCCCTCGCCACCTCCCCCACCTTGGCTTGCTCTTCCTTCCTGTGTGAAAACCCCGCCGGCCTTGCCCGCTGCCACTCACACCCCGGCCTGGCCCCAGCCTGGCCGGGCCCTCTGAGACCTGGGATGCGTGGGCAGCAGGGCCCGACTGTGGGCATGGCGCCCTGGCCTGTGGCTCCTCTGACTAGAGAGGAGGCCCCGGTTACCTGCCTGGCAGACCAGCAGCCTGGGCGGGCTTGGTCTTCTGCACAGGGATGGGGCTGAGTGGCAGGGCGTGGCCACTCAGTGAAGGGTGTGTGTGTTGTCTTCACGCTGTATCAGGACGGGGAGGGGGTGGCGGTGTTGGCAGAACAGCTGTCTGGGGATGGTGGGGGGGAGGGCTGTGGTTTCCCAGCCCCCTGCCTGGCTGCATAGCCTCCTGGGTAAGCACTGGGGGGTGCCGATGGCGGGGGGGCATGCTGGCTATGGGTCAGGTTTCTGAAGCTGGGAGCAGCTGGGCAGACGGCAGACCAGTCAGGCCTGCAACTAAGGAACCCCTTTTACCCTGTGACCTCCTGCATGTATTTAAGTAACGTGACCAGATGTCCCCATTTTAAACCATTTTTCCTCTTGCATCCTGCAGCGTTTTAAAAAAGTCCCACTTTTTGGAAAGAATGCACGACAAGCTAGGGAACGGCAGGAGAACGGGAAGGGAATATATCCCCTCTACACACACACACACACACACACACACACACCCCTCCCCACCTCCATCAATGGTGTCCGCTCTACCCATGTTAAAATCTGGCCACTATAACTTAGGGCCCAAACTAATCGGAAGTCTCTCGGAAGACCGTGCTGGGCATCGAGAGAAGCAGGTTTTCTGCTAATCCTGAAGGGCCGGTCTGGGAGCTGCTACAGGCTTGGTGTGACTGGGTTACTGAGCTGCAGTTTGCAGTCATAGCCTGAGGAAGTGGGGAGCTTCCCATGGGCCAGTTAGGCCTACTTTGGGGGGCTCTTCCTCCCCACCCCCAGCAGTTGTCACTTAATAACTCCGGTCTGGCCCCACCCTAGGCTGCCCAGGCTGAAGGTCAAGGTGTGGCCAAGGTGTGGCTGGAGGCTACCCGGAGCCGTGGGGAATGAGGACAACCTGGAGGGACTCCTGAGGCTGGAATCTGGACTTTCCAGCCAGTGGCTCTTCCTTGTAGAGAGTCTTATCTCTTACTGACATTTTGCCCTGACCTGCAGGTCCCCGGCCCCCCGCCCTCCTGCCCACGCTCTCAGGCTTCTTTTAAGTTTGAGACTGTCAAGGGAGCCTAGTCATTCCACTTCCCTGGGTGGAAAACTTCTGGAAGACTCTGTGACCAGCTCATTCCTCATTGCCGGAGAGGTTAATGATGCCCCAGAACCCCGGGGCAGCAGCCCTCCCTGTGGCCCAGACAGCCCTTCACACACTTCTGACCACAGACAAGCTGATTGGCCTCCTCTGCTCTGAGGGGGGAGCAGGGACTTGAACGTGACCTAGGCGCCCCTTTGCAGCTTGAGCTGGGCCCCGGAGATGTGACCACAGGGCTAGGGGGGGAGCCTTGGTTCTTGTGAAGGCGATGAGGGTCTCTCAAATGCAGGCCTCTGAACAACGCTCCCAGAGTCACCTGTGCTGTGTGGACTAGCATGTCCCTGCGTGGCAGCTGGGCTCACTGCCGCTTTCCACGCGCAGAGTCTGGTGTTTGGGCGTGAGCTCGAGTCGACAGGCCTAGGTCGGGGGTCCGAAGAGCCCACCCTGTCCCCTCCTAACAACTTTGAAATCACTCCAGAGCCTTCAGGACGTTTCCCCAAACAATGGCAGTCCCCGCGATCTGAAAGAAGAGCCTGCACATGTTTTCCATGTGACTTCAGATCCACGGTTTGCTGACCACAGGCCTCGATGCATGATGGGAAGCCTGAGCTGGTTTAAGGAGCCATTGGTGACAGAGGTCCAGCTCTTATTTACATGGTTTTTATGTGAACACGATCATTGTTTGTGCTTGGTTTTTAATGAACCAGGTGAAGCCATAGAGCATTACTGGACCAAAGGTGGTTTGCAGGAGAATTTCAGGGAAGGCGCCTGGTAGCACAGTGGTTACACACGGTTACCACAAGGCCCGTGGACCAAAGGCGGTTTGCAGGAGAATTTCAGGGAAGGCGCCTGGTAGCACAGTGGTTACACACGGTCACCACAAGGCCCGTAGTTGAAAGCCACCAGCTGCTCCCGGGGAGAGAGAGAGGGTTCTTGGAGTCCCGCAGGGGCAGTTCCACGCCTGCCCTGAGGGGATCAGGATGAGTCAGGATGGACACATGACAGGGAGACCCCGGAGAGATGGCAGGTTCTTGTTCCAGACCACTGCCACAAAGCAGTAAAGTGAGCCGCGTGCATCTCTGCTTTCCCAGTGCGTATAAAAGGTACATCTCTACTGTATCCCAGCACTGATGGCACGGAGGGAGGGTAAGGTGTTGGGGTGCAAACTGCAGGGTTCACCCCCGCCGGCCACTCGGCAGGTGTGGGGTGTGGTGGTAGAGAGGGCTGTCCTGAGTCAGGGTCAGCTAGAAGGCAGTGAGTCTACTGGGTGTGCCCAGAGCATGATGGGAAAGTTTGACAATAACCAACCTGGGGCCTGGGGCTGCCCAGTGAGCGCGTGCCTTTGGGAAAGAGGT
>PVJH01035210.1:0-19891 GCA_004026705.1 Nesogale talazaci
GGCTAAATAATGGTGCTTCATTTTTGTATCTAAAAACAATAACAGCAAAAATTGCTTTGCTGTGCTGGTGTACTTATTTTCCCAGGAAAGTAGGAAATATTATTCAGGAAATATATCAAATTAAATTGGTATGCTATTTATGCCACCTTTTCATCCAGTAACCCTACTTAAACAGCTCTTAATTGTTGAACTAATTCTAAGCAGAGCAGGCAAGAAGTGTTATTAAGTATAGCTTATATCATTCAAGTATTTTACTAGAAATAATAAATGGAGCTGTTCAGTGGCCTGGAGTAAATGAACAATAAATATTTATTGAATGAATGGATGAATGAACAAATCATGAGCAAGGCTGGTGCATAGCCAGACAGACAAAGAGGCAAAGACACATCTTGAACATTTCCGACCAAGACAGCACATTAAAAATAGAAATATATTGATTTAATCCAATTCTTGAGAATTCCCTAAACATTGCATTCATCAGGCTACCTAAATTCGTGTAGGACAAAACACAGGGTATGTATTTTTAAAGTCATTTTATTGGGGGCTCTTACAGCTCTTATAACATTTCATAAATCAATTGTACCAATGATTCGTACATATGTTGCCATCATTTCCAAACTATTATTACTTGAGTCCTCACTATAATATTTTTTTGGGAGTGGGGGGGCATCACTGCTCTCTGGTGGTGGGAGTAGGAGGCCCAGCCCCACTGCTGGGACTGAACCTCCGTCCCAGTGGGCCGTAGTCCCGCGCACAACCACTACGCCACCGGGGCTCAGTCCCCACTATAATTTTTTTTTTTAATAATTTTCTTGGGGCTCATACAACTCCTATCACGATCAATACATATGTCAATTGTATAAAGACCACATTTGTATATTTGTTGCCATCAACATCCTCAAAACATCCTCCTTCTATCTAGGTCCTGAGTACCAGATCTCCATAATTTCCCTCCCTCTCCACATCCCTCCCTCAGGAACCCTTAACAATTTACAAATTGTCTTTATTTTGTCATCATAGACTGTCTGATATGTCCCTTCACCCACTTCCCCATTGTCCGTACCTCAGAGAGGAGGTCATATGTAGATCCCTACAATGGGTTCGTGATAGAATTGGGATCATGATAGTGGGTGGGAGCAAGCATTTAAGAACTAGAGGACAGCTCTCCAGGAGCTAGACTGGGCTTCCCACTCCCACCAGAGGGCAGTGATGCCTTCCCCCCCTAAAAAAAACAAAACAAAAAAAAGAACTAGAGGAAAGTTGCATATTTCATTGTTGCTACACTGTACCTTGACTGGCTCATCTCCTTCCTACAACCCCTCTATAAGGGGCTGCTACTTTACCTTTGGGTCCCCAATCTGTATTCCCTCATTTATAATGATATAATTTTTAGTTCTTTGGTGCCTGATCCCTTCGATACCTCTTGGTCACACAGGCTGGTGTACTTCTTCCATGTGGGCTTTGTTGCTTCTCAGCTAGATGGCCGCTTGTTTACTTTTAAACCTTTAAGACCCAGATGCTAAATATTTTGGTAGCTGGGCATCATCAGCTTACTTCACCACATTTGTCATCAGTAAGCATATCAGGAAAGTGGGCGTGCAATGATATGATTTTTAGTTAATGAAGCCTGATTACTGACCCCTTTGACACCTTTTGGTCATACAAGCTGGTGTGCTTCTTCCATGTAGGCTTTGTTGCTTCTGAGACAGATGACTGCTGTTTACTTTCAAGCCTTTAAAACCCCAGTTGCTACATCTTTTGATAGCCGGACACCATCAGCTTTCTTCACCACTTTTGCTTATGCACACATTTGTCTTCAGTGATGGTGTTGGGAAGGTGAACATCATGGAATGCCAATTTAATAGAACAAAGTGTTCTTGCCTTGAGGAAGTACTTGAGTACTTGAGTCAAGGTCCAATGCCCATCTGCTATCTTAATACTAACACTATAAGAGTAAGCACATAGCTCTCTTTCTCCAAAATCATATGTAAATATATTCACCTATATACATGCATGTATTTAGACCTCTACAAATGCCTTTTACCCTCTCCCCCCAGTTCTTTTCTCTATTTCCTTTTACTTTCCTCTTGTTCCACTATCAAGCTCAGCCTCCATTGGAGTTTCAGTATTTTCTCTCTGTTGCATTACTCTCGCTCATTCCCTATCGGGCCTCTCACACCCACCTTGTCACTGATTTTGAATCACTTGTTATTCCCTTTTCCCGGGTTGATCAACACCACCTCCTTTCCCCCTCCTCCCCATCTCCCATGTCCCCCTCAGAACCATCAGTCCTGTTATTTTCTCCTCCAGACTGTTCATACAGCCTATCTTATCTAGATAGACTTGCAGAGATAATAATACGTACTAGGGGGAAAAAAAGGCATCCTAAGATGAAGCAATCAAAGAAAATAAAGCAGTAACAAGAACAACAACAAAAAGCCATGTCCAATATATATATATGTAAAAAAATAAAAATAATAGCAAAATGAAAACCTATAAATAGGTCAAGGTCTGTTTGTTGACCTCCAGGAGTATCCCCCGGTTGAGTCTGATGGGTGCCACATCCTGGCTCCAAAGTGTACCCTTGGCACTCCCTCGGAAACTCCATGCTCTGTTGCATATCCTTAGTGTTTTGCGATGGTGTGGTTGGGTCAGACAGGGTACAATCCTGATCTGGTTTCTCCATTGTTGTCCCCAGTGGGCCAGCGAGGGATGGTTTTTTCATAGTGGGGTCAGCTATCTGGTCCTCTCTGTGCATCGGCTGTTCTGAGTGGGAATATCATCCTGAAGGCTCGATGGGCCAGGATGCACTCCATTCTCTCTTCCTTTCCCTTCATTTGTTCTCATGTGTTCTGATCAGGCATGTCTCACTCTCCAAGATGCAGCTTCAGAGCTGACCTCCAAAGCAAACTCCCCTGTGGAGAGAGTCAGCTGTCCACATAGCTGGGTTGGGGTGGAGCCCTTAGACCCCTCCACTGGTTCCCCACTCTATGCCGTCATGCTGCATTCACATCCTAGATCACTGGGTTCAAGTTTGGTCCCTCTTTCGCTGTGGAGATATAAACAATATGCTCCTCTTGAGTGGGTTAGTACCCCATTCCCTCTCTACACATCACCATCTGCCCCACCCCTGCCCTCCCACCCCAGTTGGTTACCATATGTAGCCCTGGCTTTGGTCTGACTGCTGCCCTACGATCTGGGCCTCCTCCCAGGAATTTCTGCATACAGTAGCTTTATTCTCTATGCCCCCTTTCATTTTTCTAAAGTTCATATCAGCGGACTCATGTTGTACATGTTCTTTTGTGCTTGGCTTACTTCACTTAGCATAGTTTCCTCCGGTTATTCCCATATGGCACTGTGCTTTGTCACTGCTTTTCAGTGATGCATAGTACTCCATTGTATGTATGTACCACAGCATACATTAATCCATTCGTCAATTGATGGAAATTGGGACTGTTTCCAACTCCTCGCAATTGTGAACTGTGCTGCAATGAACATTGGAGCACAGATGTTTTGTTTTGATTTGTTGCTTGCCTCTTCTGGGTATAAGTCCAGTAGGGGGATTGCTGGATCATATGGTAGCTCAACTTTCCATCTGTTTTAGATTTCGCCAAATCAATTTCCATAGTGGCTGTACATGCCTATCGATCCACCAGAAGTGGGTAAGAGTTCCTGTCTCCCCACAGCCTCTCCAACACTTGTTGCTTTCTGATTTTTTTAATTGGGCTATCCTTGTAGGTGTTAGGTGGTATCTCATTGTTGTTTTGATTTGCATTTCTCTTATGACTAATGATCAGGGACATTTTCTCATATGTTTACTGGCTATTTGGATTTCTACCTCTGTGAAACTCCTGTTCAGGTCCTTTGCCCACCTCCTCAGTGGGCAGTTAGTTTTGCTCTTTTGGGAAGCTATCAGGGCATTACAGATTTTAGTAATAAGGCCTTTATCTGATTTGTCATTGCTAAAGATGTTTTCCCAGTCCGTGGGTTCTCTTATTACTCTCTTGGTGAATTCTTTTGATGTACACAGGTGTTTTATCTTCAGTATATCCCACTTGTCAATTTGTGCCTCCTCTGTGTTTGTGTCCTTCCCTATTGCTGATAGCCTCTGTCATCCCTGTACCAGTGTTGTCAGATTGCTCCCAATTCCCTCATTGATGGCTCTATAGTTTGGGGTTTTACTTCGAGGTGTGATTTACTACAAGGAGTGATTCACCTTGAGTTTATTCTAGTGCATGATGTGAGATAAGGGTCTCGCTTCACTTTTTTATAGACAGTTATCCTTTTTTTTTTTCCAGCACCACTTGTTGAAAAGGTCATATGCTTCCCATATGGTCTAATTTGGGCTCCTATCAAAGATCAGTTATCTATATGCTGATTGTGTTAGTCCGGGTAGGCTAGAGGAACAAATTTCATAGACATGCATATAGATATAGGGAAAAGGTTTATATACAAGAGGAACAGGACATTGAGCCCAGTCCAGTTCAAAGTCATGAGTCTGATATTAACCCATATGCCCAAAATTCACGAGGGAAATATCGTGAGATTTCCCAGAAGTCTCAGGAGAAAGCCATGCCCACACAGAGGCCTTATTGACTACTCAATGGCTATTTTCAGATTTACAGGCTAGGCTCCACCCCTACATTTCAATCATAAAATTAACATAAGCACATGACTGCCACACTGATGTTTTTATTTCTGGGTTTTCAGTTCTTTTCCATTGGTCTGAGTAGCTATCACTGTGCCAATACCATGTTGTTTTGACCACTATGGCTGTATAGTATGTGCTAAAGTCAGGTAAAGCAAGCTCTCCCACAGTGTCCTTCTTCTTGAGGAGTTCTCTGCTAATTCTGGGCTTCTTTCTTCTCCATATGAAGGTAATAATTTTTTTCATTTCTTTGAAGAAAGATGAGGGTAATTGTATTGGAATTGCACTAAACTTACATAGTGCCTTGGATAGAACTGACATCTTTACTATATTGAGTTTTCCGATCCAGGGGCATGGGATATTCTTCCATTTGTTGAAGTAGTACCTTTTTTTTTTAACAGCAAGATTAGTGATTATGCACCTAGAACTCACTTGGTGGAAGGCACAGAAATGTATTAACTACATTTGTGGCACTAGATGATGAAGTTCAATACTATTTATTAAAATAAGGCCAGGAGTTGAATGTGAAATACACCATCGAATTGAAGAAAATTAAAGTAAGTTAGTGAAAGATAAAATACATTCTTGAGTATACCCTATCTGAATTTAGAAATCATTTCAAGAACAATTTTTTTTAATTAATTAATTTTTTTTTTTTTAGGGCATCACTGCCCTGGTGGTGGGAGTAGGAGGCCCATCCTTTACCCCTGTGGAGTTGGAATTGAACCTCCATCCCAGTGAGCCGCAGTCCCGCGCACAACCACTATGTCACCAGGGCTCAGCCCTCAAGAACAAATTTGAAGCATTGGACAAAAATGACTAAAGACTCATCATATCTGAAGAAATAAAAAGTCATTTAAAGGACAGGAAACAAAGAAAAGTCCAAAATATATGCCTGAAGAGTCTCCGAAATATAGATTAATCCAATTGAAGAAAGTATGAACTAAGAATCTGCACAGAAGATTTCAAAGGACAGCTTAAAAAGACAAAGGAAAGAGCTATAATGAAATGTGTAGAGACTTGGTTTTAGAAAATCAAAAGAATAAATTTTTCATTTCTCAAACTGAAAAAAATGAAGAAAATTCAAATCTCAAATTTAATGCTGAATGATTCTTTGGGAAAATATTGAATGACGCAGGAAGCAGCACAAAAGGATGGAAGGAATACAGAGTCACTGTGACAAAAAAGAATTGGTTTCTGTTCTCCCATTTTAGGAAGTGAACGTAATACATACAGGTGACCATAAAATAAAAAACAGATGATATGGCCAGAAGTCAAAACTGCATAGAAGTTACTGGTGAAAAACAAAACTCCAGGAATTGATGGAATACCAACTGAGATAGTTCAACAATGGATGCAACCCTGAAAGTGTTCACTACTTTTGCGAAGAAACTTGTAGAGCAGCCAAGCAGAAGAGACTCCTATTCAGAACCATTGCAATAAACATGATCCCACAACATTCAGAACTGATTGAACGATGTCGTTAGTGTCACATGCAGGTAAAACTTGGATGAATACAACAAAAAAATATTTATAGTAGTATATCATCAAAAAGCTGCCAGAAATTTAAGCTGGATTCAGAAGAGACTACACAATGAGAAATATCATTGAAGATATCAGATGAATCTTGGCTGAAAGCAGAGAAGACAAGAAAGATGTAGTGGTTAGATTTTATGTCAACTTGATGGTACTTGTAAGGCTCAATCAGATCAAAGTCTGATGATGCCTCCTTTGAGATGTGGCCTTTTAAAAAGAGAGACTCTGAGAACTCTCTCTCTCTCTCTTTCTTTCTCCTTTTTTACTTCCTGCTTTCCTCGATTGCTTTTTTGGCTCTGTGGTTAGCAGCTTAATGCAGTCTGATGACTCTGGGAACTGTAGCCCTGCCACGTTCCTGTAGACATTGGATCCACAGGACTCTGCATCCACTAGCTGGTGATCTCCCAGTTTCCCACTTCATCTTCCTGTTTCATCCACAGGCTGAAGAGGACTCTGGCTAGGCTCAAACCTACGGATTTGAGTGAGACTGTGTTGGGCTGCTTTTTGGTATAAAATTCTTTCTTAATATAAAGTCCTTTCTTTTACTCCATCTGAGTGTCACTGGTTTTGTTTCTCTGGGAAATTCAGCCTAAGGTTGACGTTTTTCTATGTTTTATTAACTATGAAAGGGCATTCAACTGGGCATTCTAATACACTATGAATAATGTTACGAATATATGAGAATTCCAGAATACTTCATTGTGCTAATTCAGAACTTGTACAAGAACCAAGAGGCAGTCCTTCGAACAGAATAAGGGAATTCTGCAAGGTTTAAAATTTTAAAAAGTGTGTGTCAGGTTTTTTCTCCATTCGTAGTCAAAGAGTATTCTGAGCCAATCAAAATGTTCCATTGTATGAAGATGAATGAGACCTTAGGATTGGAAGAAAACACATAAACAACTTGCAATAAGCAAATGACACAATCTTGCTAGCTAAAAGTAAGAAGGACTGGGAGCACTTACTGAGAAATATCAAATATTTCAGTCTTGTGAGGAACAAAAATCTTCACAACACCAAAGAGCAATATCATGATAAATGGAGAAAAGATGGAAGGTGTCAAGAATTTCATTGATTGTCCGCAAGCAACAATTGAGGAAGCTGCAGTCAAGAGTTCAAAAGATATATGGCACTGGGCCAATTTCCTGCTACAATTTCATTAAAATGTTACAAACAAAACAAAACAGAAAACAGTGATGTCACTTTGAGTACTAAGGTCTACTTGACCCAAGCCTTGCTATTTTCTTTCTTCTTTTAAAAATCATTTTATTGGGGGCTTATATAACCCTTATCACATCCATTGTGTCAAGCACATTTGTACATTTGTTGCAAATGTACAAAACATTTTCTTTATACTGGAGTCCTTGGTATCAGATTCTCATTTTTTCCTTGCTCCCCCTTTCTCCCTCATGAACCCTTGATAAGTTATAAACTATTATTTTTTCATGTCTTACACAGACCAATGTCTTCCTTCACCCACTTTCCTGTCATCCACCCCCCTGGGAGGGGGTTATAGGTAGATAATTTGTGATTGGTTCTTCTTTTGTCTCCCCCTCACCCCCTCCTTACTGTTTCCCTCCTGGTATCTCTACTCTCAATATTGGTCCTGAAGGGTTTACCTGTACCTCTCCTGGATCCAGTGTTTCCAGCTTGTGGGGTGAAGACAGAACTTCTCCCTCCAGCACTAGCTTGATTAATTGTTTTACAATCTCTGACATTTTCACTAAACTCTAGCAGGGAGGCTGTCTCCCTTTCTCTTCCAGGCTCGGTTTTCTCAACTCTGTTTAAATTAATTTCTTTATTTGCCTGATTTAAGCTAATATCCTTTGCTTTCTCTACTTTTGAAAGCAAGGCGACTTCTTGGGACTGCTTAAGATGTCTAGTGACTATGTGAAGAGGCCAGACCTTAACCTTTGAAGGTAGATAAGCATTTCTATCAGGCTAGGGGCTGTTGACAATGGCTCTTGGATCCCGCCCACAGGCTTCGAGGAAGGCGAGCCTCATCCTAACAGCAGGGGGGTCAGCACTAGTTAGACAACACAAAAGGCCTTAAGTAATTGGGACTTCCATAACAAATGCTGGTAAATAGTCTGGTTAATCTTTGGAGCATAATAATTGTGGAGAAGTTCTGTCTTGACCCCACACCAGCTCAAGTCTTGCTATTTTCAATCATATGCATTCAAACTGAAGTAGTAATGCTAAAGAAGAATGGATGCCTTTGAGTTCTGGTGTTGGCAAAGGATATTGAATGGACTGCCAGAAGAATGATAAGTCTGTCTTGGAAGAAGCAGAGCTAGAATCTTCCTCAGTTGAGAGGCTGGTGAGATGTTGTTTCGCGTTTGACATGTTTTCAGGAAGAAGCATCTCCTGGAGAACAACATCATGCTTAGTCAAATGGAGGCTCAATCAAAGAGCTTCAACAGGAGGGCTTGGCAGACAGTGTCAACAGCAAAAGGTTCAAACCTACAAACAATTGTGAAGATGACACAGAGCTATGTTCACATAAAATCACTTTGAGTTGGAACTGACAACAATAACAGGACTTCATTAGAAGGCCCTGGGAATACAACAGTTAAATGCTTTACTGTGGGAGCAGAGAGGGAGCATTAGAACTGATTGTATGATGGATATACAACTTTTCATAAGTCGTTTAATTATGAAAGTGTGTGATATGTGAATATTATGTCAAGAGAACTACTAAAAGGAGAAAAGAACCAAACTTGACCGACAGTTACCAAGGGTGAAGGAGGAAGAATATTTTGCTTAGGGGGCATTGAGTTCATTTTAATGGTGATGGAGCAATTTGGAGAGGAATAACAAAATGCTTGTACAATCTGAAGAGTGTAATCAATGGTACTGAATTGAACATCTCAACATCTCGAAGTTTTTGAGTTGATGAATGTTTTGTTGTGTAAAAAAATAAACGAACAATAATGAGTATGGAGAAACAGAAGAAAAAAGTCATTGATAAGTCTCTTGGGTTTCCAATTCAAGAGTTAAATAGCCCCTGGCAACTTTGGAAAGGTTGTTGTTTATTTGTCTGTCCCATTTTGATTTATTCTAAAATAAATTAATGAAACACTTATGATTCAAGATTAAAAGACTAAATAAAGTATTCTGTGAAAAGTGAAAAATATAAAACACTTGATGGCCTGCAATTTGATTCTGTAAAAATGTCATCCAAGATACTGATGGGTCAGTTCTACTTTGGGCCAATCTGAATCAGAATCAACTCAACAGCACAAAATAGTAATGCTTCTTTACAACAGTGAGACTGTTTTGGGCCAGATGCCTGGTCAAAGGCAGCACACCGAAGGCTCCCCCGAATCAAGTGATGGGACACCACATTCTGGTTTTATTGGGCATGAGGTGATTCAGTAGCTTCCATTTTCACTAAATCGTCCCTCACAATCCAGGTTTCAATGTCACAAGGCGCTTGGTTATGTTTTATATTTAGAACATGGGGCATGAACAACCACAGTTTGCCATAATTTTGTTGCACAATGAAATTTTAATGTACACTCTCCAATGCATACCTGTCACCTCTGAATGTTAGAGCCCATGAAAAATAAAGAGTCAGATAAAATGTGAGATGAAAGACTTAGCATGAGATCCTTTTCCTCACTGCCACTGAATCATTCCAACTCCTGGCAATCCTATGGACAGAATGGAATTACTTCTGTGGGTTTCTGAAGTGGTAAATCTTTATGGGAATAGAAAGCCTCACCTTTATCCTCCATAGGAGTCACCCACTATATCCAACTTAATTTTAAGGCTCTTTTGTTGAATTGTTGAATGTTTTAAGTTTGACATTTACAATAATAAATTGCTCCATGTATTTCTATTTCACAGCTCATCTTACTTTTAAGGCTTGTGTAACATCTAATAGATGAATGAAATCTGCCATCACTTTACTTAATTCCAACGCTAGATATTTTTGTTCAAATTGTTAAATTTCATAACTCTTGGCTTCTGAGGTTATAATTGCTCAAATAATACCATGAATTATTTTTGGAGAAGAAAACAAATATAAAAGCAATATCCACTACCAACAGTTGCCTTTAAATTGATCCCTACTTGAGTCAACACCATATTTACATGTTCATTCCATACTTGACCCTCTAGGAGCCAGGAGTAAAGTTCTAAAACTTGCCCGTGAAAAGTCTTAATATGTTTTTCAGACACCTTTACATATCTGCTCTCCAGAATCTCTTTCAATACATTCAACTGGGCTTGCTGAGAATGAGAGGGCAAATTACCCATTGCTAGAGAGAGCCCCTCACCTGCCCGTGACTTGTCCAGTGGGGCCTGTGCTCGGGGTGCCACATTTATTCATTTATCTTTAATTGTGATATAGCAGCAAACAGTACCGTTCACAAAATCTATCGCTGTACACAGATAGCTTCCAGGGGTTACATTTTTGAAAGCGGGCCAACTGACTTTTCTTTGATGTGCCTCTGGGTGGATTTGAACTTCCATTCTTTGGGTTGGTAGATGTCTTAGTGATGCTGTGACAGAAATATTCCACGTGAGAAGCTTTAGCAAAAAGAAGTCTATCTTAGGAAGCTAGATGCCTGAATTCTGGATACTGGCACTAAGGGAAAACGATCTCTCTCTCTCTCTCTCTCTCTCTCTCTCTCTCTCTCTCTCTCTCTCTCTCTGTCGTGGCTCTGGAAAAAGGTCCTTGTCTGTTTAGGCTTCTGCTCCTGGGCAATCCTCCTGTGGCTTGCCATTTGTCTGCCATGATTGCTATGCTTCTTAATTCCTTTTATATCTCCAAAGAGACTTACTCGAGAAATTTCCTATACTAACATTGTCTTATTTACATAGCAAAAAAAAAAAAAAAGCCATTCCTAAATGGGATTATAATCATGGGCATCTAAATCACTGCCATCCAGGTCAATTCTTACTCATTGTATTAAACAGGGTTCTCTAGAGTAGCAAAACTAGTACACTAATAATTCTCTCTATATATTTATATAGATAGAAAGATATCTAACATAAGAAACAGTTAACTAATCTATGAAGCAGTACAAATGGCTTGATGCAACTCACTTGCATGAGACCGATAGTACACTGGCAATCCTTCAAGTCTTGAGGGCAGCCGAGTAGTCTTTGTAGAGCAATTCAGGCTATCTGGCCACAAGCAGCAAACAGGAGGTCACCAACAGTGAGTCAGATAATAGCATCCAACAGCTCAAGGGATGTATATTCCAGGAGTGTGGCAAAGCAGGGCTTGAAGGAACCTCAACTCACAGCAACACAGTCCATGGATTAGGTGTCCCGCAGGTCCTATAGCTTGGAGATCGAGGCACAGGATGAACAATCTTCAGCTGGTCTGAAGATCCAAGAGGAAGAGAGAGAGTGTGGAGATTGGCAAGCCATTTACATGTCCGCCCTTCAATTGATCTTACATGTGTTCATTGGCCATGTTGTCACAACAAACCTCCCTATCTAACTTCTTTGGCCATGTTGGCACAAGAAACCTACCTAGCATACTCCTGGTGAGCCCAAAGGGCAGGATAAAGCTTCCCCTGTGAGTTTTCCAGAGTGTAACTCCTTACAGTAATAGAAGGCCTCCTCTGTCTCCCTCAGAGCTGCTGGGGGTTTCTAGCAGTCCACCTAGAGGTTAGCGGCCCAGCTCATAACCACAGTGCAATGAGGGTTCCCTAACCTTGGGCACAGAGATTAGAAGGTACAACACATTATAGTCAACTTTGGTTTCTTTTTTTTCTTCCCCACCCCTCCTTTCTTTTTAAGGAATCTTCTTGATATAATATTCACATATCATAAAATTCCATAGTTAAGTCACTTTTTAAAAGAGTTGTGTATACACCATCACAATCAGTTCTTTGCTCCTGAATTCCCCAACCCCTGCCTGCCTTCAATAAGCCTTCATCTTTTTGGGGGGGGTGGGGGGGGCGGGCATCACTGCTCTTTGGTGGTGGGAGTAGGAGGCCCAGCCCCACTGCTGGGATTGAACCTCCGTCCCAGTGGGCTGCAGTCCAGCACACAGCCACTATGCCACCGGGGTTCAGCCCTCCTTCATCTTTTTTTTTATCTCATGTGGATTTTCCCAGAGTCTTCAATTACATGATGAAAAGCAGCGATGTCTGCAAGCAATTGCCTAATCTCTCTCCTAAGGCAAAGGTACTTATGCTCCAAATTTCAAAGCTTTGAATCATAATTGGCTTCATGGTGGTCAATTCTTGTATTTGAAAATGTGAAAACAAAACAGAAACAATTGAATTTAAAACACTAACAATTATTTGCACATATTTTTATTCTCAAAACAAACCATAATGTTTCAGTCTTCTGTTGAAAGTCTTTTTTGGGGGGGGGGAGGGCAGTTTGGTGTTTTGGGCATCACTGCCCTCTGGTGGTGGGAGTAGGAGGTCTAGTCTTTGCTCCTGTGGAGCTGGAATTGAACCTCCATCCCAGTGGGCCGCAGTCCCGTGCACAACCACTAGGCCACCAGGGCTCAGCCAAAAGACTATTTAACTTAAGCCCCCAAAGTAGTGTTGCATCTGATTTACATAACTGATCATAGAAATGAAGATTCTTGGGCTTTGTCTCAGATGACAGTTTCTAAACGTGGGACTTGGGACTCTACTTGTTCAACACACCCTGTACATGTTGATCAATTGTCCATGGAAGAATTTAAAAAAAAAATATTGATGGCAGGGCTGAGTCCTGGTGGCGTAGTGGTTGTGCGTGGGACTGTGGCCCACTGGGATGGAGGTTCATTTCCAGCAGTGGGGCTGGACCTCCTACTCCCACCACCGGAGAGCAGTGATGCCCACCCCAACCCCCCAAAAAATATATATATATATATATATATTGATGGCAGATCCTCTCTGAAAGATGTTGATCAATAACTTTACTTCAATAACATTGAAGTATGGGATTGTGGATTAGTGTATCTTATACCTAATGATATTTTTAAGATAAAAAGAGTAGATTAGACACAGCAAGAAACCAACAAGGACATGTTGGGGCAAGGTAGATGCCACTTGGAGATGGACAGAGTTCAGAAGAAGCCCAGTTTAGAGAAGGTGAGGCAGGTGGGCTCCCCTGGAGTCCACAGAGCAAGGGAAAATGACTTCCCCTGGACCAGTCCTCACTGAGTAACTCAGACTGACTTTGAACGTTTAGCCTCCAGTCCTGGAAGACTTCTGTTCCTTCGAGCCGCCCAGAGGAGCCCTGGGGAGATAGTGGATACAGAGTGGGCTGTGGTCCACATGGTTTGGCAGTTTGAAAGTACCATCAGCTCCTCAGAAGAAAGACCGGACTTTCTTCCTTTGACAGTTACCGTCTGAGAAACCCACAAAGGGTCACTACCAGTCAAGCATGGGCCCAACAGTAGAGAGTTCAGTTGTGGTTTCTACTCCAGTCGCACGAGGAAGCTCAGAGTATGTACAAGCATAGCTAGCAAGATTTCTTTCTACAGGTTACTACGAGTTGATAAAAGGATGAATGTTGAGAAGTCTGTATTCCATTTTGATTTGCAAATGAATTTCTCATCTGGAGAAGTGAGGGTCATGTTGACCAGGTGTAGAAGAAAGATCAGTTGAGGGTGAAGGAAGCCATGTGACTAAATGGAAGATAAGGGATATTTTTCAAATTTAAAAAGGGTCACAGTCACACTTCATTGACTATAGTTCTTAATTCTGGATACCCTTTAGAATCCTCAGGAATTAAGTTTTGAGAAAATGCGTATGTCAGGGGCCTCATTCAGACCAATGAAATCAGAGACTTTGGGGGTAGGGCCTGGGTATCTCTAAGCTTGCACAGCCCCAGTGGTAACTCGATGTTCTGCCAGCTGGAGCACAGCTGCTGTACGACATAGGAGAAGCCACCTGAGTCACCTGCTATTGTTGACATCACAAGCAGTTCATGTTTGCTTCCAGGCATTTGAAGGTCAGGTCTTTAGGGGAATATGAGTATTGGATCTTTTCAATCTCCTGTTCCCACTTCTTCAGTACTATCACTTGGATTTACACCTGCCTTTATAATACTCATCTTTATTCCAAACAGATGGGCAAATTTTATCTTTAAACTTGTAGAATACTACAGGAAAAAAAAATCAATGAACAGAACCTCCATAAGCTGATATCATCAACCTCAGTAGTGACAGTGATTGTTAATAGCAAGTGGCAATAGGATACACACAGCATGAGATAATTTGTGTACATTTTAAGCAAAATTAATCTCCCTGCCTTTAAGTCGATGATGCCAACTCATAGACTTCCTAGGACAGGGCAGATCTGCCCCTGTGGGTTTCTGAGACTAACTTTCTCCAGGAGAAGGACGCCTCAACTTGCTTCCTGGGTGATTCAAACTCCTGGTGATTTCAAATTGCCAACTTTGGGGTTAGCAGCCCAATGTGTATACTGCTTATGATATCTGGATAATAGAAGTATAAAAGTGTTCACAGGAAGAAAATTGCTCACCAACATTCCTTTACCAGCGGTGTTAGCCCTTCACCCACTCTCATGACAAATCCATGCACCAAAGAACAATAAGCTACTCAATCTACTTCAGGTCTGTGATAGTTTGCCAGTTAGCCATTTTGAACCATCCATTGGGTTTTGTTCCCATTTTTTATTGTAAATTAGGTGGGGATTTACACTTCAGGTCATCAACTCTGTCTTCAACCCTTTAAACTACTAATCCAACCGTCCAGCAGTTTAACTTTCACCCCTTCCTTGATGTCTTCTCTCCCCCTTGTGGACACCGAGAGGGTAGCACTATTGTTATAAATTATTTTATCACCTGATTTCTTGTCATGCCAGTGGCCGAACATCTCTTAGGCCAAAGGCTGGAAGGTTATATCATTAAAAATTTGCCAGCTATAATTCGGGGTCGGGGGCAGGGTAATATGTGTGGAATTCTGTGATCCGTTGCTTGGCAACTCCATCTAAGACAATTAAGCTTTGGCACTTGGGAGAATTGTCTGAGTTACTAAATTTGGAGCAGCCATTCAATGTCTTTTGGCAGCTTAGAAAGAAAGTGCTAATTATTGGGAGGACTTAGAGAGTTTTCCCTCTGAGTAGGCCGTGCACAGCTATGTCCGACTACTTCTTCTTGACGCCACAGGTCCTTCTGCCCTTCAGCCCTCTTACTTCTAAAGAGTTTGATTTGATCAGACATAAGGCTAGAGCATCTTGGCAGAATGAAGCCTGCTGGGCAAGTTCTTCTGTGACCACATATACAGGAAGTTACCGGAAGAAACAATTGGACCAGTCCATGTGCAGCCGGCCTGAGCATCAACTGTAAGAGTCTTTATGATTTGCACCTGCATGTGCTGACATAAATTGATAAGAATACTTTTTGAAGGGGAGGAAAGGTTGTAGACCTTGAAATAGATTTTTAACCCTGTATCAAATATCAGTGGGAAGAATGATGACAACACTGTCCAGTGAGGAATTCGAGAAATTACCCACACCTGAGGGGATACGGATCTGTGTATTTGACTAACCTGTGAATATTTTGTATTCTTTGATCAGCAAAGAGGTTTCTCTCAGATTTTCACTTTGTTCTTGTCTGGTTTTCCTACTTTCAGGTGTGAAAACATTCCCTAAGCGTAGGAGAGCAAGTAGACTGCTTATTTTTCTGCTCCTTACCTAGTGGTCTCAGAGTTTACTTTATGCTGTTGTGGTGATGGTTGTTTTTATGTGTCATTGAGTCAGTTCTACAACAACCTAAGGCACAACAGAATTAAACACTGCCCGTCCCTGTACCATTCTCACAATTGTTTCCAGGCCGGGCACCATGATTATGGCCACTGTGTCTATCTGACCCATTGAGAGCCTTCCTCTTTTTTTTTGTTTTTTTTGGCATCACTGCCCTCTGGTGGTGGGAGTAGGAGGCCCAGCCTTTGCTCCTGTGGATCCACTGCTGGAATTGAACCTCCATCCCAGTGGGCCGCAGTCCCACACACAACCACTACGCCACCAGGGCTCAGCCCCAAGCCTTCCTCTTTTTTGCTGCCCTTCACTTTACCAAACATGATGTCTTTCTCCGGGGACTGGTCTCTCTTCACAACATGTCCAAAGTATGTAAGCTATAATCTCACCATCCTTGCCTCTAAGGAACACTCTGACTGTACTTCTTCTGAGACAGATTGGTTTGTCCTTTTAGCAGTCTATGGTAATTTAAGCTAGAGGCCCTGTGATATACACCTAGTAAACAGAGTTTGAAAAAAAGAATTTCAGTTTGATTCAGTAATGGCAGCTAGAGTAATCCATAGGTACTAAGGAAGGAAATGTTCCTACCGTGCTCGGTGGGAAGGGACCTTGTGCTTCTGGGAAGATCTGAGTGAGGCAGGCTTTCTCTGACCTGTCGGAAAGACAGAGGAGGTGAAGACAACCAGGGTATACTATACCAAGGAAAGGTCACGACAAAGACCAAAACCAAAACTAGCAACTAGCTAGTCAACCCCACTCACAGTGACCCTGAGCATATCTGAGTTCAACTGCGCTGCACCGGGTTCCTCGTGGCCAATTTTTCTAAAGTAGACCATCAGATTTTTCTTCTGACAGAACTCTGAGTGCACTCGAACCACCCTGCAGCGTGCAGGAGTCGTTTGTACCAGCCAGGAACTCTACAATAAAGCCAAAGGGACATTTAATCCCAAGCAGTACCAGAGACCATGCATTTGAGAGAGAGAGAGAGAGAGAGAGAGAGAGAGAGAGAGAGAGAGAGAGTAAGTGAGAGTGTGGAGAATGTGAGGGCTCACCAGGAAATCTGTCTTTGAAGATGAATTGGTTGATATTCGTTCTTCAACGTCTAAAGAACCTGTTTGAAAATCATTTGATTTATTTTATTGTCTTCGACTTCAGATACAAGGAATAACCCCAATTCAATAACACTTGTGAAAGCTGCTGGCTGGGTAAGGGGGAGAGCTCTTAGAGAATGAAAACACAGATAACTCCCACAAACAGAGAGTGAGAGACAGTGATGGCGAAGGGTGCCCTGTCAATGGTGGAAAGAGGCTCAAGACCCTGGCAAACCAGGCAGCCCCATCAAGCTGCTCTCGCGGGTCTCCTCATTGTACCAAATGATGCAAGCACAGTGCTCAAACCTAAAAGAGAACTTTCCAATTGGATGCGATTGGTGCTAGATCCCAATAAACGACAGTCTTTACACTTTTAATAGCTTCCCTAGCATGTGGACAAGGATCCCTCATGTTGAACTTGGACTGTGAACCCCAAGGGCAGCAGTTCGAACCCAGCAGCCACTCGGCAGCAGAAGAGATGATACTTTTGGACCCTGTAACCATTTACAGTCTTGGGAACCCAAAGGGGTGGTTCAGTCTGTCCTATCAGGTCTCCATGAGTTGGAATTGACTCCGTGGCAGTAAGTTTTGAGTATATTATCACCCCAATGCACTTTGGAAGCCCCTTTGCTACTCCGGTGGACATTAAGGCACCTTTTAGTGAGATGGGGAAGTCTTTAATCACTGCTAGGATTTTTTTATTGTTTATTGTTTTTGTTTTTGTTTTTTGGGCATCACTGCTTTCCGGTGGTGGGAGTAGGAGGCCCAGCCCCACTGCTGGAATTGAACCTCCGTCCTAGTGGGCCGCAGTCCCGTGCACAACCACTACGCCACCAGGGCTCAGCCCAGTAGGATTTTTTTTAAACAGGTCTCCAGACAGATTCATGCACCAACATAGGGGACAAAACATGTTTAGTAACTCTGAAAAACTACTGAAACTATGACACCTGGTGAAAATAGCCTGAAGTTTACATCTGTTTCCATGTGTGTTCACTGTGAACCATTGCAAGAAGGTGTCTTGGGACATTGAAAACCTCACATGAGCACAAGCTTGTGAAGTTCATCTGTTTGTGTTTGGAAACCTCAGAAACGGAAACACATTCTTTGCACAATGAGTTCGTATTCTGTTAAAAGGACACAACTGTTGGAAAGGAAAATTAAAGGCAGATTCAGTGCATTTTGAAAGCGCCAATTCTAAAATTACACCTTTCTTTGGTTTAACAACAGCAAAGCAATCGCAAATATCTACTCGCACAGTTCAGTGCCTTTCATTGCGTTCTCCCAGTTTTTTGTTTTGTTTTGTTTTGGGAGCATCGCTGCCCTCTGGTGGTGGGAGTAGGAGGCCCGGCCTTGCTGCTCGATTTGAACCTCCAACCCAGTGGGCGGCAGTCCCACGCACAACCACTACGCCACCGGGGCTCAGTCACGTTCTCCCAGTTACAACGGTTCTCACACTCCTCACGGGGATGTTCCTTCCTCTTTCACAGAAACTCACCCTTCCTTCGGACTTCCTGTGTAATCTTTCAAGTTGCCATTGTCTATTTGCTCTCATATAGCTAGCTCTCGCTATATGACAGCATGCTACTCGCAGCCATGTTGAACTTGCCAAGCTAAACGCTGTTTGGTTTTAAGAAGACTTCTGGGAATTCATTTGGTTTAAGGTTTACAGATTATTTCAGGGTAATAGTTTCAGGGGTTAAACCACCTTTCATGGCTAGAATTCATGAAAATTTGACGTTCTTTTCTGAATTCCCTCCTTATTAATCCAGATTTTCCTATGGGATCTTTGATCAAAAATGTTCAGCAATGATAGCCAGGCACCACCCATTCCTCTGGTCACCTGGCAGAGGAGGCAGTTGTTTCTAGAGATGTTCAACCACCACCCCCCTTCGATATCTTGCTCTGGTCCCTGGCTCTCCTTCTTCCTCTGTTGCTCCAGGGGATGATAGACCATGGGTTGCATCTCTTTGGGTGGACACTCACAAGCTTTTACAGCCCCAGGCACTGCACATGGAACTAGGAAGGAGAACAGAAGCACAAAACACGAAATTAGGACAATTAACTAGGATATCCCTTGAATCTGTGACCCTAAATCTTCAAACCAAGGTACCAAACCCCATGAGATGTTTGCCTTTTGTTTTAAATCTATATTTTGGTTCATTCTCACCCCAAAGGAAAACTGACTTCTCAAATTCTAAGCAAGAGCTCATTGATTTAAACCTGGTAAGCCTAACAAGGGATATTTTTACATTGTTTAAAGTAAAAGTGGGCCCCTAACCATTTATTGGAATGAAATAGGCAATGATTCAGCATGGCAAGTTGTTTCTGAATCTTCTTCCACCAATTCTGCTGTGTCATTCTTTATACAGTTGGGTATTGGGATTATTTTGCTCCAAGCACACATTACATGAGTATGATGAAAGCATACATCTCTGGCACATACTTTTCTGATATTAGATCGGATAGTATCTCTTTGTTCTATTCAAATGGCTGCCTTTAGGTCTACGTGCACGTTCTTCAAAAGGACATTCTTCTTAATGTTATCCTTAACTTGTTAGGAGCCACAGAATTGAATCCTCTGCTAATGAAAAGATAACTAACTTTCTGATATTCTCTGCTTTCAACTCATTGCCCTTAGCAATGGAATCCCTTCTTCCCTGTCCTCCTCTGAAATTGGCTTGGATCTGACAATTCCTTGCTGATGTACTGTTGCAATCTTTCTTCTTCTTCTTCTTCTTCTTCTTCTTCTTCTTCTTTTCCATTATCTCAGCAAAACCTTACTTCCATGAGATGGCAATATTACTCAATAACTCCCACTTCCTGGGGCATCACATCACTTTTCTTTGCCAATAGCACAGATATGAATGGATCTCTTTCGAAGGTTGGCCAGGGAGCTATCTTTAAATTTCTTGGCATAGACAAGTGAGCAC
>PVJH01035211.1:0-19889 GCA_004026705.1 Nesogale talazaci
TAAACAATTTTCCCCGTGTCCTGCAGCGTTTCAAAAAAAGTCCCGATTTTTGGAAAGAATGCACGACAAGCTAGGGAACAGTGGGAGAACGGGAAGGGAATATACCCCCCCTACCCCCCCCCCCCCACAGTGGGAGAACGGGAAGGGACTATACCCCCTCTACCCCCCCCCCCATCAGTGGTGTCCCCCTTTGCCAATGTTAAATCTGGTCACTTTAGAGCGTAAGACAGTGGGTCATGTGGCCTGAGCCCTTGACTGTCTCAGGTCTTTAACTAGAGCGTGCAGGCAAAGCTGACCACCAGTTTCTCCAGGGAAACCAGTGCCTCGCTATTGAGTGTTAAATTCTAAAGATCTTAGGTTGGAGATGGGGTGTTTTAAATTCTTAGTCAAGAAGGATGACTTCCTGGAGAAGGCAGCCTCTGAGGAGAAATTTAAAGCAAGAAAAGAACTAAGGAGAAAACCATGGTTGGAAAAAGAATTCACTAGACAGAGAAGATGTGAAGGAAAGCAGAGTCTACATACAGGGAGCCCATTGCCAAGCTGTTCTAGAGAAAAATAAATCTGTTTCCTTCATGGTTGGGTTGGGGGTGATGATACAGGCCAAGTAGCTGGACGAACTGGAACCCTGCCAAAGAAGAAGACAAAGAGATCTCTGAGAACTGAATCTGCAGCTCCTCCCGTGCTCATCATGTCAAAGACAGAAGATCAAGGGCACGCAGATCCTCACCAGCCAGGTAAGACTCAGGACCCGGGAAGAACTAGGAAGAGGACAGAGTTCATGTCCTTGAGCCATTTTAAAACATTTATCAAGCAATTATCAAGAGATTGTGGGAGAGGGAGGGGAAAAAACAAGCCAATATGACACTAAGAGTTCAAGTAGAAAGAAAACGTTTTGAAAATGAAGATGGCAACAAATGTAAAAATATGCTTGACACGATGGATGGATGGATGGATTTTGATAAGACCTGTCCAAGCCCCAAATAAAATGATTTGTAAAAAACCGTTTAAAGCATCTCTCAGACTGTAGTGCACAGAACATACTATGACTTAATAGTTACAATTGACTGGACTAAGCCCAGGCACAGAGGAATAGGGAGACGGAAACTAAGGAGAGTCCGGTGGTCAAGAAAGATACTTACACACACACATACTTCCTTGAGTTCTTTTACTATTTCTGGCTGGGAATTTTCCATTATACTGATAAGAGAAAATAAAGTTCATGGGATCTAAAATTTATTCAAGATTATGGCTAACCCATAACTTGAATCCAGGTCTTTCTAATTCAAAAGTCCATGTTCTTTCTACTAAACTGGTCAACTTTTCTAGAGGTTTCTTGGAAATAGGAATTTTGGAGCTGTACTTGTGTACTGGTGAGGATAGACTGGCCTAATAGATCTCTCAATTTTATCACTTTTTCATACAGGCCCTCAGAAAAAATTTAAAGCTCCCCACAGCAAGCCTGTGCTAACTGGCTTATCTAAGGGGAAAGCAGCCAAGATGGTGCCAAGGAGCCTTACCCCACCCACCCATTCGGGGCCTCCTCCCATGAGGGAGGAAGGGCCTGCGCCCCAGGAACCAGTGCATCAGGAGGCTGCAAGTAGCCCCCCTGCAGACGATGCTTCCAGTGACCTGGATCTGGAACAACTCCTGGAAGACATAGCCAGTGAGCCCGAGCCAAGAGAGGAGTCGCAGGCCCGAGGAGAAGAGGGTCTCGCCATGGCTTTATATGAGGACTAATTGAGCAAGCTTGCTCTCTCTCTGTCCTTTCTGGGGTTCAGGAGGAAGAGCCCTGCAGTGGGAACCCCTAGGAATTTATTGCTGTTAATTAGCTCCAGCTTAAATTCAGAGTTGTATGATTTATACATGAATAAAATAATTACTGCTTTAATTTAGCCTCATTTGTCTCTAACCATGTTCTTCCTTTCTGCTTCTTTTCCTCTTCAAAGTTACTGTGACATCATGTTTTTCCCGGGGGACCCCCCCTACACAATGTAGAAGTGGAGGAAGGCAGGGACACCTTTGACTCTTTTTGTTGTTGTTGTGGCATCACTGCCCTCGTGGGAGTGGGAAGCCCAGTCTTGCTCCCCAGAGAGCTGCTGCTGGATTTGAACCGCCAACCCAGTGGGCCGCAGTCCCGTACTCGACCAGTACGACACTGGGGCTCAGCCCCCACCTGGACTCTTTTTTTTTTTCCACTGTGCAACCCACTTAAGTCCCTAAAGCCCCTGGGGTAGAGCCAGGCAATGGTTCGGGGTTACAGTTTGCTTTGGCATGGGACACTCTGAGAGGCCCCTTGGATCGGACCTGCCATAAATCCAAACCCACAAGAGCACACACCTTGGCTCTTACAGGAAGAACATTATGGGTTCATCTCCTGGGTCTGCCCTTAATCCAAACGCCACTATTTGTGAGCTGTGTACCATTAGGGAATCATTAACTATCTGGTTCTTAGTTTTCATTTCTCAAAATGAGTACATCATAAACCTTAGAAGGTTGTTGAAATGCTTATGTGAGGTTATATATGTAATACGCGTAACATAGGTGCTCAAGCAAGCTCATTGCCAGAGCTGACTCTCACAGCAACCCCTACACAACAGTAGAACTGCCCTTGTGGGTATCTGAGACTGACTGGAAATAGCTTCGTCTCCTGCAGAGTGACTGGTGGTTTCGAACTCAGGACATTGCAGTTAGCAGTCCAATACATCGCCAGTATGCCAACAGAGCTCCTTCCAGATATAAGGAAGGATGGTTCCAGCTATAAGGAAGAGGATGGTTCAATTGGGAGTTCACACCTTGGTTCTAGACTGCTTATCAGTGTTTGGAATTTATTGTTCTCTGGCCTCAGGCAGTCTTGGGGTGGGGGGGATACTAGAGGAGGGGTCTTGGGTGTGTTACATTTTGGGGTGTTTTTTTCCCCTTTTAAGGAGGGACAGAAGTCAAAGGTGACATCACTTTTCTCCTTTAGACCAATTCTTGGATACCTTTTATTCTCGGGTGTGAGAGGAAGTTGAAGGGCACTGCAGTACATTGCTTTCTCTCTTCCCTGGGGCTCAGCGCGCTTTCTGATGCGCCTGTGTCTGGTCCTGGCTACTGGAGGCGGTGAGGGCATCTGTCTGCTTAGCCTACTTAAAGGCGGTCTCATTCTCTCTGGGTTCAGGTGAAGCCACTCATTAGATCTCTTACGATGGAGGCTGCTGGCAGAGTGGGTCATGTGTTGGACTGTAAACTGTAAGGCCAGCAGTTCAAACCCGCTGACGACGTCCTGCACGGCTGACGATGAAACCTGCTCCCGTAAAGATTCAAAGCCTCGAACCCACCGAGGCAGTTTTATCCTGTCCTGCGGGTGGCTGTGAGAATGGATGGCTGTAAGGGATTGGGCCCCAGACTCCTGGGGAGGTTGACAGGGCGGGCGAGTGAGAGGCACAGGAGACACGGGAAAATCTCCCCAAAAGAAAGGCATGGGGACAGAACTGTCCCATCTTAAGCCAGAGACCCAATAACCCAAGTAGCCCCCTCCTCTTCCTGCCCTGCTTTAATCTGTCCAGGTCCCTGTTGATCTTGGGGTCCCACTTGGGTCTGTAGCCCCTCCAACTGAAAATTCAAGGGCTGGTGCAGTCTGGTGGATGGAGAGAAATGGGCAGAGGGTTTCAGCAGTAAGGTTATCTGTGAAGTCAAGGTCAAGAGGCCATTTGAGATGACTGGAGAGAGAAATGGGAACAAGCCGAAGCCTGAGAAGGAGATATTGCCTATATGAATGCAGGGAGTGTCTGGAGAATAGGAAGGGTTAGGGGTGGAAAGTAGGAACATACCATAAGGGCTTATCTCTATTCTCAGTATTCTGTTCCTCCTCGGTGTTTCAGAAGGGCACCCACTGTGGGAACAAGAGGGCGGGCAATGACGTTCACCGGTCTTTGTGGGCAGGGGTGCTCTCCCACCTGCCCTGCTACATAGAGGAAGTTTTAGGCTCACAGAGGAGGGTCCCCAGAGAGGAACCTCAGTTGTAGTGTGTCCTGGCAGGGGTCCCCAGCTGCTGGCTGAAGGTGGGTGGTTGTAAGGAAGTTCTCTTTTCTCAGAGAGAGGTACAGAAGAGTAAGTCTGACCAGCTCTTGTCCTCTCTGTTGGCTTTGCCTTGGCTAAAACTGGGAGAGAGAAAAACCATTCAAACTCGTTTCATATCTTCTAGGCAGGTGCTTTGGTCCCTGGGATGGAAATTTTGGAAAAGCACCTGGCGAAAGGCAGGGAAAGAGAGGAGGGGTGGGTCTACAGTCCTCCCCTTGCAGACTTGGGAGCTGGCAGTTCAGAAAGTCAAGAGTTTGGCTTCTTAGAAAACAAATGAGGACACAGACCGGGAGATTCGGAAGAGGAGAGGGGCCGTGACGTTTCTGAATGGGAAGTTTCCTTCTCAGAATAGCTCATGGTGTGTGATTCTTACAAGGAACCATCCAGCTTCCAGTCGAGTGGTCCCTTCAGGGGAAGCCAAGCACTCACCGGGCTTGTCATCTCGCCATCTGTCAGGACCCAAAGGGCTGCAGATTCCGTTCTCAGAGATCTCTTTGTCTTCTTTGGCAGGGTTCCAGTTTTGTTTTGTTTTTTTAACTGATCTTCTACTATACCAATCATGATGCTTTAAAAAAAAATTTTATTTACGCTGCCTCGCGGGACTGTGCCTACGACAGATTTGTTTGTTCTTCTGGCAGCCCATGATCCTTTCGCTATACTTCGCCGGCACCTCAGTTCAAACGCACAAGTCCTTCTGGGGGCCTCCTGTGCCACGCTCGCGTGCACCTGAAAATGCCAGGCATGCCGCAGTCCTCACAGTGCCAGTAGTGAGGAATTGGGGATAAAGAGGCTAGTCTAGGAGCCCTGGTGGCGTGGTGGTTATAAGTTGGGTGACTAACCTCCAGGTCAGTTGTTTGAAACCACCAGCCACTACTCGGGAGAGTTACTGATTTGGGGAACGCTTGCTAGAACTGGTGGTGGTTACACACTCATCTTAAAAGTGATTTAGGGGGTGGGTGAGGGGACACGTTGGACAGGGTGCGATGTGAAAGGGTGATAACAGTTGGTAAATTGACGGGAGTTCATGGGGGAGGAGGAGAGGGGAGGGGAAACATGGGGAGCTGGAATTAAAAAAAAAAAAAAGAACTAGAGGAAAGGGGGAAAGAGGAGCTTATACCAAGGGCTCAAGTAGAAAATATTTGGAAATGAATGTGGCAACATGTGTACAAATGTGCTTAACACAAATGATGTATGGAATGTTATAAGAGCGGTGGGAGCCCCCAATAAAACCTATATTTTAAAAAAAGTGCTTTAACCAGGGGAGTGGGGGTGGGGAAGAAAATGTCTAAAATTGATTATGGTCATGATGGTGTAACTTGATAGGACTGACTTATTGAATTGTGATATGTGGATTCAGTGGCAATAAAACCATTACAAAATCAAAGGGCATAAAAGCAAATTGATGAATAATAAAATTTATATAATTGCCGGAACAAAATAAATAAAACGAGACCTATTAAATAAATCAAAGCTAATAAATCTTTTAAAATAAATCTACATTTTAAAATAAAACGAGTTACTGTCTCGTAAACTCACAGGGGCAGGTCTGCCTTGCCCTCCCAGGTCACTGTGACTCAGCATCGACGTGATGGCAGTGGATCTGAATGCTCACATCGTGTCTGTTCTTGGTATACAACCTTTGCTAAGTACTGTGACCCCCATTCTACCAACGGGGAAGGAGAAGCTCAAAGCTCTATTCTGACCATGTAGGCCCTGTTGAGCCAAGTGGAAGTGCCCCTGTAACTTTATGGGAGTAGAAACCTCATCTTTCTCCCAAGAGCGATGGGGGGTTTCGAACTGCTGGCCTTCTAGCTAGTACGTGCTGCGCCACCAGGGCTCCTAACAGCCTCCAGACACATATACGCACCTCCGTCTACGTGCCTTAAGACCTGATAAGACCGTGCCTCTCACTGCAAAGGTCTCCCAAAAGTAATTCCCCATCCGTTTTGGAGGGTGTCGGGGGTAAAGTCATCAGTGCTTCCCTTCCCGCCTCCTCTCTTTGAGCTCCCGTCTTTGCTGGCTCTCTCTGTCCTAACCCCACATCAGCATCTCAAACACTCCTCAAGCTCCTCTCCCTCCTGCTCACCATCTCACTAAGTGACTCTCCCAAATCCCTCTGTTCACCCTCAACTGAAAACACGGGGCTTATTCTCACCTCCTCACCCCCACGTCAATCCAATCACCCAATCTGACCAGTTTTTCTCCTCGGTCTCTCTAGGAGCTTGCCCTTGCTCCCCAGCTGCACTGCCAATATATTAGCCTTGTCCACTCGGAGTTCTGGGTCGGCAGCATTGGACCTCCACCGTGGAATGAAGAACTGGCCAAGAGGAAGCCGAGCTTGTTAGGTCACTGCTTCGCTCTGCCCCTGGAATCCGAGGCTTTGGCGTGTGATGGATGTGGGTCTCTCCTTTCATCTCCTGTCTCCTCCGCCAACATGAGCTACTTACAATTCCTGGAATAGCTTCATTTTTCTGAAAACAAACAAACAAACACTACCATCCCACTCCACTACCATCCTACTTGCCTAGATCATGTATTTTTATTTTATTTTATTTTTTTTGTTTTGGGGCGTCACTGCTCTCCAGCGGTGGGAGTAGGAGGCCCAGCCCCACTGCTGGAATTGAACCTCCGTCCCAGTGGGCCGCAGTCCTGCGCACAACCACTACGCCACCGGGGCTCAGCCCGATCATGTCTTTTTAATATTTCCAAGTTTACTGCGAGGTCAGTTCTTCTGGGAAGTCTTCCTTGACTCCCTCTTCTTCCTCCCCAGCTGGTCAAAGGTTCGGATAGCCCTTTGCACAGGTGGCAATTAGGCCTTACCTTTGTTGCTGGCTGAAAGGGATGTGGTGAAAGGGTCAGTAAAGGTGAGGTTGACTGGAGAGAATCTAAGCTTATTCCTGCAAGGACTTGCAGAAGGAAAACAGTCCGCTTCCTCCTCTGAGCTGTGTTCAGAGTTCCCTCCCGACCCCACCAGGTAAGAGAGAAGAAAGGGGTTTTTACAAGGGTGAACTGGGAGCGGTGAGCAGGGTTTGTACAAAGTCACAGGATGCAATGCATACTCTCAGAAAGGTTGTTCCAATGACCACCGGGAAGTCACCGTTAGTACATTTTCCCAGGGTCCACGAGGCTACCATCCCCTGAGGCATCGAGCACCCTCGGGTATCTAAATGGGGTCGGTGCTTCCTATCTGGCTACTTATCTCAGTGACCTTGTGAGCCTCCTTCTTGAGTCGAAAGGCCCCAGCGCATTAAGCTAAAAAGGAATTTTTACCGTAAGGGAAGGGACTGTTAACATTTTGGGTTCTTAACAAACTCCATCTGATGAAGAGCAGGCTCCTCTCCCACTGTCCTGAAGCATCTGGATTGTTCATCTTCTCCACCTGCCAGACCTCTCGGCCCAGCTGCACTCCTTAGAGGCCAGGCCCAGGTCTGTCTTTTGTTTCTCCAGGTACAAGGCAGGCCCAGGAGAGGGGCCTGGCCACAGTGCTGGCCGAGCGGATTCCCTGTCCAGTCTGTTTCTCCTAGCCAGTCCCTCCTCTCCCCGGGAAGTAAGGACTGATGAGAAACAATGAAGTCAGGAGAGAAGAACTGGAAAATGTGTCTGGGGGACGTTACACCAGGGGGAATAACACAAAAGGTCAACGATTGCATGACACCGCTTTCATAATGGCCAAGAACAGCACTCTTTGATGGTTAGCAGGGCTGGGGGGGAAGGGGAAGCACTTACCAGGCTGTCTCTCTCAATGTCATCCAGTCTATGCTACTCAGAGACCTCAGACAGGGGACAGCAGTCGTAAAGCCCTGTCTTTGCCTCATAGAGGGGCTGGTGGTTTGGAACTGCCCACCATGCGGGCAACAGCCCTTTACAAAACCACTCCGCCGCCAGGGCTCCTTCACTAGATCGTCCCACGCGTGTAAGTCCAGGGATGCACAGGGCTGTACACGAGGTGGAGGAGTCAGCACATGGACCCAGCTTCCTGAGAGGGACGCAAAAATAAAGGATAATGATGGGCAACGTTGGGACATACCGAGTTCTGCAAAAAGGGGCTCTTACAGCTCTTACGACATTCCACACATCAGTTGTATCTGGCCACCACAGCATGCAAAACATGTGCATGGCTACTGTGCACGCTATATGGATGTGGAGGGAAGGACACCCTTGTACATATAAAGGTCTATTTGTGGACATATGTGCACACATGTTCAAAGGCGCTGCATATATCCAAGGAGACCAGACGTCCCATTTTTTAACAATTTGTCCTGCATCCCACGGCTTTAAAATTAAATAAATATATTACAATACTATTTTGCATTCTATGAACATTTTTGCTGCTCCATATAGACCAGCATTTTAATCAAGAACCTTCCCCCCTCCCCACCCTGCCAATGATGTCCTACTTAAAATCTGCTCACTTTAGTCCCACATAGAATAAAACATATAGGCACACTTTATGGATAGTTTCTAGACATAACTTGTGGAATTGACTTACATGGCTTGAGTGCTCATGGGACAACAGGGGCAGCTGCTGCAACTTGGTTCATAAAGATAATATTCTCCATCCTGGTTTGGTGAGGAGCTTGGGGTGGTCATCTAAGAGAGCACTGTTGCTGTCTTCCTGTTTGACTTGGGGAAGAAATTAGTCCACAGGACTAGCAATCCTCGTGAACTGTGGGAAACAGAATGGGAGGGGAGTGTAGACCAGCCGTTCTCAACCTGAGGGTGGTGACCCCTTGAGGAGGGTCAAACGACCCTTTCACAGAGTCCCTCAGACCGTGGGAAAACACGTTTCCAGTGGTCTTAGAAACTGAGACACCGCTCCTTTATCCATCTCCAGACAGGTCCGCCCACATACAGATACGCCCACCTACGAGTACCCAGCGTGATGACATCATCATGCCAACCCCATCACATGCACCCTGTACTAATACAGGTGTAGGTGACGGGGGCGGGGGGGGGGCGCCATAATGTTCTTATGCGGACCAGTCACACATGTATAGGCAGCAGCTGCTGTATGGAAAGCAGCAGTATTGGAGGTAAAGCAGCACTTTGTGAATTATAATTAGTGGGTAAATGTAAAATCATGTACTGTAAAATCATCAACTACTGATATATATATATATATTTATATATACAATGATGGGAACTTAATCTGGATGCTAATAGGTCTTTTATATTCAGCTGTGGTTGATGTGAATACTGCCCCCTTATGATAGGAGGTATGTAAAAAAAAAAACCCATAATGAATAGTAAATCATAGGAAACTTTAAGGAACTGAACTAAGCCATGTATTATCTTTTGTTATTAAAGCTATGATTATATTTTATTTTCACTAGCAAACCATCCCATGACAATGGATCGTGTAGAGAAGAACGTTCAGAGAAGTGAGGATTTTTTACTATATGGTTTTACCTCAATAATTGCAGTAGGAATTGAGAAACCACCATGTTTTGCTATGAAGTTCTATTAGCCGATCATCTATGAAGCTGAACAAACTAAAACGCCATTGTGATAGCAAGCATCCGAGCTTTGTTAGCCAGGATACCAAGTATTTTAGAAGCAAAACTGATGGACTCAAGAAAGCCAGACTTGACACTGGTGGCAAGAATCACAAACAAAATGCAGCAGCCGTTGAAGCTTCAGGTTTGGTGGCACTCAGAATGGCCAGAGCTACGAAACCTCTCACCATTGCTGAGGATTTACTGTTGCCAGCCGCCAAAGACATTGTTCCAGTTATGATCGGAGACGAATTTGTTATGAAATGGAGTACGATTGCCTTATCTAAAGACACTGTCCCCAGAAGAACAGATGACGTGTCTGCTGATATTCTTGATCAGGTAATCCGGGAAATAAGAGCTGCCCCACCTCCAGTATGTAGCATCTGGCTTGATCCATCTACAGACGTGCCAACTGTTCAGTTACAGGTTTACATGAGGCATATCAATGATGGCGACTTTAAAGGTGATTTCTTTTTTGCACACCTCTCGGAACGACAACTACTGTATGTGATGTCTTTGACACGGTTCATTTCTGAAAGGGCCTAAGATCTCTTGGGAAAAGGTTTGTGGCGTTTGCACAGTCGGTGCTCCAGCAAGGCTAGGACGTCAACGTTTGGTACTGAAAGGCGTGTTAAGTACTGTCCGTTTTGTTAAGGCGAGCACTTTAAACAATCGACTGTTTTCACAGCGGTGCCAGTTGGCTGTGTTAAATAACGCTTTGCTATTTCACACTGAAGTGAGATGGTTGTCAAGAGGAAAAGCTTTAAAACATGTTTTTGAGCTTCGTGATGAACTCAAAAGATTTTTTTAAATTAGAAAGCAAGACTGCAGAAAGAAAGAAAGAAAGAAAGAAAGAAAGAAAGAAAGAAAGAAAGAAAGAAAGAAAGAAAGAAAGAAAGAAAGAAAGGGCTGAGCCCCAGTGACGTAAGTGGTTGAGTGCGGGATTGCAGTCCGCGGGCTTGATGGTTCAAATCCAGCGGCAGCTCTCAGGAGCAGCGCTGGGTAGCGCCCATGACCACCAGAGGCAGTGATACCAAAAAAAAAAAGCAGAACAAAAAAAAAACCCAGAAAGCAAGACTGGAGGTTGAAGTGCCTTTCGGCGATAAAAGTGAACTGCAGAAAATAGCTTACTTGGTTGATATCTTTGCCATCTTGAATGAGTTAAATTTATCACTTCAAGGACCAAATACAACATGCCTCGGTTTGTCTGAAAAGATCTGATCATTCCAAAGGAAACTTCAGCCCTGGCCAAAAAAAGGAAAAAGTTGCACGAAAATACAATTTACGGGGCTGAGCCCCAGTGGTGTAGTGGTTGTGCGCAGGACAGTGGCCCACTGGCTTGGTGGTTCAAATCCAGCAGCAGCTCTCCAGGAGCAAGGCTGGGCCTCCTGCTCCCACCAGAGGGCAGTGATGCCCCCCTCAAAAAATACAATTTACATGTTGCCTACCTTATCTGTTTTCTTTGAGGAACATGACATCGAACCTGATAAAAGGTTGATGATGATAATTTCATGAAAGAACACTTGCACATGCTTGCAGACCAAATCTCATCGTACTTTCCAACTCTCCCTGACACCCCATTTGCACTTGCCAGAAGTCCATTCACCATCAAAGTGGAAGATGTTCCTGAGACAGCACAAGAGGAGTTCACTGAACTTATTAGCAGTGATGCAGTGAGAACGGATTTCTCTACAGTGCCAGTTACAAAATTCTGGATCAATTGCAGTCATAGCCTGTTCTGTCTGAGACTGTGTGGTGCCTTCTCTTTCCACTTCCAACAACATATCTTTGTGAAGCAGGATTTCCCAGTGCGTTGGTTATCAAGTCTAAATTCAGAAGCAGACTTGTTGTGGAAGATGATCTTTGTTGTGCTCTTGCACAGACTGCCCCGGGAATTTCTGATCTGGTGAGAAAGAAGCTATCTCAACCTTCACATTGATGTTAGCTTTTTATGCATACTGTCACGAAATGTAGCAATTTATTCATTGTTGCTATATTAAAACTGTTACTCATGCTACACCATGCTTCCAGACAAAATTTCATTGATTTGTAATTGGAAGTAAATATTTTACAATATATGGTTACATATTGCTTTGTGATTAATCACATGCATTATGTTCATTTTTTTTTGTTTTTCTGGGGGGGCATCACTGCCCTCTGGTGGGAGTGGGAGGCCCAGCCTTGCTCTTGGAGAGCTGCTGCTGGATTTGAACCGCCAGCCCAGTGGGCCGCAGTCCCGCACTCAACCACTGGGCCACCGAGGCTCAGCATTATGTTCAATTTGTAACAATGAAAATGTAGCCTGCATATCAGATATTTACATGATGATTCGTAACAGTAGCAAAATGGCAGTGATGAAGTAACAACCAAAATCGTTTTGTGAATGGGGGGTGACCACCACATGAGGAACTGAATTAGAGAGTGAGGCATTAGGAAGGGTGAGAACCCCTGGTGTATCCAGATGAACCCTTCATTCTTATATCTTCTTTTTAACTCATTTTACTCGAGGCTCCTACAGCTCTCACGACATTCCATACATCAATGGTATCAAGCATAGTTATATATATGTTGCCATCTTCATTTCCAAAACATTTTCTACTTGAGCCTACTTGAGCTTCATTTTCCCCCTCCCGCCACCCTCCCACTTTTGTGTGTCCTTGATCAATTAAATATTGTCATCATTATTTTGTATCTTACGCTGTCCATCGTCTCCCTTCACCCGCATTTTGTTATTCATTCCCTTGGGGGCGGCTGCATACAGTCTGGTGATGGGTTTCCCCTTTCTCCCCCTCCCCCCTCCCTGACCAGTCTCACCTCACGATGTCACCACGTCCAACTATTGTCCCTGAGGGGTTTGTCTGTCCTGAGTTCTGTGTGTGGAGAGCTCTTCCCTGGACCAGTGTGTGTTCTCCGGGCTAGCCAGATTTGGCAGGTGGGACTGGGTCACGGCAGTGCGGGGGAGGAAGCCTTCAGGAACCAGAAGAAGGATGGGTGGCTTGTTGGTGCTGTACTGCACCTTGGTGAAACCATCCCGTCCTGATACCAGTTCTATGGGGGCTGTTCTCATCCCTTAAGGAGCCTGGCAGGCTGGATTTCTGGGGTGAAGATGAGCCCCAATCACGTCCTCATAGTTAATATCGTTTCCCACGGTATCCTCCCATCATACTGCTGTCTTAGTGCTGCCTCTTGCAAGCACAGGGCTGGTTTCTATGGAGCAGGCAGCTTTCACTCTCGGAGCAGACATGTGCTAGTGCTCCTGAGACTCCGAAGACAGTCACACCCCCGACCTGCCCCACAGGCCCTGCTGTTAGGTTACTCCGCCAATGAACTCAGGGACCTTGAGGGTTAAGGTACACCCTTTTTGTTATGCAGGGGGCTACCTGTTATGGGGGGCTTGCACATCCTGAAAATTCATAAACTGTTTGCTATTGGAAATATCAGATCCCTTCTCTGCGTGGATCTGGCTCCTGGAGTCATGGCAGTGAGGGTGAACCCTTGCACACCTTGTCTTGTCTGATACCAGCCCATTAATTCCTCTTTAAACTCAGGCAGCCCATGCCAGGATGCCGGATGCAGGAAGGTCACAGGCCCGTGAGTGGAGAGTCTTGTGGATCCAGAGGCGGTGTGACCATCTCAGCCCTGGCAGGGGTCTCCATGTGGCTCCTCTAACTCCAGGGCCCTAGAGTAGCTCCCCAAGTCTTGGGAGCAGGAATGTCTCCCAGGGAGTGAGCGTGTGTCCTGCTTCTCCCTGAGCTATTTATCTCCTTGGTGCTTCCAAATGAGGTCATCAAGTTGCAACCTGGTTGATAGGTTAAAGTCCACCCCTTCACGCGTCGGTGATTGACATACCAGCAGAATCCACGGACTCCCACAGAACGGCCATGAGGATGGCACCGACTCGGCAGTGGGTCCTTCTCGGGGGCCTTGAGTCACTAGGTGTGGAAGCTGACTTGATGACACCCCCAACCACCACCCTGAGAGACCTGGTAACTGCTATAGAAACACATGCATGGGTTTCTGCTGGAATCGAAAGATGTGTGAGATAGGCAAAATAAAAGAGTGGTCAAGCAGCATCATAAACAGTTTGATTCTATTTGTGTGATTCTATTTGTAGGGATACAAAACCACACACACACACACACACACACTGCCAATGAGTTGACTTTGACTGGGCGGCCCAGTGGGGCAGAGTAACACTGCTCTGACGGTCACCATGAGTTCTGAGGACACACCTTTCAATTAGCAGCCGTGTTAACTGCGGACCCCTTTGGCTCTGATCCTCCAACTCTCTCTGTTTATCTATCTATATAAGAGGACATGTCGGGCTGAGTCCCGTTGGCGTCGTGGTTGTGCGCGGGACTGTGGCCCACTGGGATGGAGGTTCAATTCCAGCTCCACGGAGCAAAGGCTGGGCCTCCTACTCCCACCACTTGAGGGCAGTGATGCCTAAAAAAAAAAGAAGAAGAAGAGGACATGTCCACAAAAATGGGCAATAACTTGGGGATCAGGGAGATAAAGTAGGGAAAGTATTCTCGTTTGAATTCCTTCTATATTGTTTGGATTTAAATTTTTTAAATGATGTATAAGGATAATCAGTATAATTTTTTAAATGTAACACTCGTTTTTATCAAGGCTGCGTGTATGTGTCTTTAGGGAACCAGTAAGATCTGCACGCATTATTAAAAAAAACAGCAGTCCCCCGAATAGGTCCCCTTACTTCCTACTTCCCAGAAATACCTAGTTTTAGTGACTTTGGCTGCTTCTTTCATTTTAACCTCTGTATCCGTGAACCAGGGAGCTACTTATCCCGTGGCAGAGCACATGCCTGCTCCCTGGGGTCCCCGGGGCAAAAGTTTAAGAGTAAGTCGCCCAACCTTCAGAAGCGGTGACGAGCTTGTTCCTGTAGGCCTGGCCCTGCTCTGCGACGGCTGCGTTCCAGATGTGCAGACACCGAGGGCAGACACGTCTCAGCCTCCTTGGCAGCCCCTGATGACGTGGCTTCTCAGCCAAGGACAATGCTGAGGAAGAAAGGCTCTTCAGAGACTCCTCAACAATGCTTGGATCGGGCTGAGCCCCGGGGGCGTCGTGGTGGTGAGCGGGACTGCGGCCCACTGGGACGGAGGTTCCATTCCGGCTCCCAGGAGCAAAGGCTGGGCCTCCTACTCCCACCACCTGAGGGCAGTGATGCCTAAAAAAAAAATTAAAAAAAAATTGGATTTCCTTTGCTCCTCGGAAATCTAAACGCTGACAGTCAGGTTTACATCGTGTGTTCTCTAACGTGAGAATTGCCTGCTTCCACCCTTAGAAATCACCCAGCGTTTTTGATGTCCGAGAAGTGGGGTCCCTAGGCCACCGGAACCTCTGCAAAGCCCCAGGTCTCATCCTGAATGAGATGTTGGCACCTGCTGAGTGGACCGGGCTCTTTGTCTCTGTGCTCCCTTGGGGTGGCAGGTGGGGCGATCGGGTAAAGCTTCCTCTGAGCATTCAGCTCCATTCTCGGTCCACTTTAAAATTCACGAAGAAGATGTTGCTCTATCTAAGGGGTCCCGAGACCGCCACTGCACCACCACAGGTTCCAGACCTGCCTCATGAGCCTCTCCTTTTATTGGGGGGGTGGGGGTGGTTATCACTGCCCTCTGGTGGTGGGAGTAGGAGGCCCAGCCTTTGCTCCTGTGAAGCCGCTGCTGGAATTGAACCTCCATCCCAGTGGGCAGCAGTCCCGCGCACAACCAGGACGCCACCGGGACTTAGCCGCGATGCATATTTTAAATAGATAGATAGATAGATAGATAGATAGATAGATAGATAGATAGATAGATAGATAGATATCATTTTACTGGGGGCTCGTACAGTTCTAACATCAATTGTATCAAGCACATCTGTGCAGACGTTGCCTTCATACTTTTCAAAATACTTTCTTTCTGCTTGAATTCTTGAGATCGGCTCCCTTTAGTCCTCTTCCCCCCCCCCTTCCACCTCATGCACCCCTGCTAAATTGTAAATGATTATTTTTACATCTTACACCGCCTGCTGCCTCCCTCTGCCCACGTTATGGCTGCAGACCCCAGTGGGGAAAGGCCTGTAACCGTGCGTCATGGCAGTCGGTTCCCTGTCCCCCCGCTGCCCCCTTCCTCAAGGTGCCTACCCTCATGGTACTGTTGCTCCCACGGCTGTTCCTGAGGGGCTGTCCGTCCTGGATTCCACGTGTGGAGAGCTCTGATCGGTACCAGGTCTCCTCTAGACCACGCTCCGGCCCAGCCGGGTCTGTCAGGTGGGACTGGGGACATGAGAGTGGGGAGGAGGACGCACTAAAGGAGTAGAGGAGTGCCGTCGGGGCTGTGCTGCGCCCTGGCTGCCTCGTTCTTTCCTTGTGACCTTTCTGCGAGGGGGTGTCCGGTTGTCTGCAGCTGGGCTTTGGGTCTCCACTCCAACCGTCATCACTTGCCTTGATATATTTCTTTGTTTTGGGTCTTCTGACGCTCGATCCCGTCGACACCCCGGGATCACTCAGGCTTCATCCACGTGGGCTTTGTTGTGATGCCCGTTTGGAAGGGTATTCAAAAGCTTCTGGTACACAAGTGTCCACGTTTGCCTCTGTAAAGGACCTCGTTAGCGGCTGTCCACTTGGTTTTGACTCGGTGGCTGCGTTCGCAGGAACCAGCACTGGGGCCCATGCCAGCGTCCCGGTTGCTCTGGGGGAGTCTGGCGCTGCGGTCTCTCTGTCAGGCCGTCTCCCTGAGGGTCTTGTCCTTGCTGGTGGCCCCTCTACTTTACCAAGCACGAGGCCTTTCTCCAGGGACTGGTCCCTCTTCATGACATGGCCACAGTACAGGAGGCAAAATCGCACCCTCTGGGTCCCGAAGGGGCTGTGTTAGGGTGGGTTGGCCATGACATCGTGGCCGAAGACGATAGGTAGGCCTGTTGTGACAACATGGCCAATGAACACAGGAGGTCAATTGAAGGGCGGAGATAGAACTAGATCGTTGAGCCCAACCCTTGCTCTTGGATCTTCGGACCAGCTTGTTCGTCCTGTGGCTCAATCTCCAAGCGACACTTCCCGTGGGACACCTAATCGTGGACTGTGGAGCTGTGAGTTGAGGATCCTTCAAGCCCTGCTTCGCCATGCTCCTGGAATAGACATCTCTGAGCTGGAGACTGTGGGACTCTGTCATCTGGCTGACGGTTGAAGACCTGCCTTGCTGTTTGCTGCCTGTGGCCGGTTAGCCTGAATCGCTCTACAGAGGACTACTCGGTGCCCCTCAAGACTCCAAGGACTGCCAGTCTACTAGCTGTCTCACGGAAGTGAGTTGCACCGAGCCATTTGTACTGCTTTATAGATTAGTTAACTGTTTATTTCTTATGTTAGATACCCTTCTTCCTACATAAATATATAGAGACGATTACTAGTGTCCTGGCTTTGTTTCTCTAGAGAACCCTTTCTAACACAGGGGCACTCTGACTATTCTTAGAAGACAGATTCATTCATTTTTCAGGAAGTCCATGAGATGTGCAATATTCTTTGCCAACATCGAAATTCAAAAGCATCCGCAACTTCTCGACCTTCATTATACATGGTCCGGGTTCTACAGGTGTAGGAGGTGACTGAAAATACCATGGCTTGGTCCAGGCTCATTTGAGTCTTCAATGTCACATCTCTGCTTTTCAATCCTTGAGAGAGGTGTCCCCAGTGCTATGCACCACTTGGCGTTTGGGACTGCTGGTTCCATGGGCACTGACTGTGGCCACCTGCACCATGAATTATTTGACAAATTCACTGCTGCCGATTGAGCCGGTGCAAAGGATTTTTGTTCCCCTTATCTTGAGCTGTAATCGATACAGAAGTTTGTAGCTTTTTGTCTTCCTCGGTGAGTGCTGCCAGTAAGCCCTCTCCACGGTCAGCTAGCAGAGCTGGGTCACCTGCATATTGCAGGCGGTTCATTTCTCTTCCTCCGATCCTGATGCCCACTTCTCCTTGACAGTGTCCAATTCCTTGGATTCTTGGCTCACTGTACAGATGGCATAAGGATGGCTCTGCGCCCACTGGCCTGCAATTTTCCTGGAGTCATTGCACGTGCTTCAGGAGTTGGAAGGAGACTTTATAGACTGGTATTGGGCATATGGGCTAATATCAGACTTACGACTTTGGACTGGACTGGTTTGGGATGCTTTCTCAAAGTTCCATTCCTCTTGTCTATAAACCTTTCCCTTATATCCATATGCGTGTCTATGAATTTGTTTCTCTAGTCTACCTGGACTAACACAACAATGATCTCACTGTTTCTGCATTCTATTCTGAATCCAGCTGGAGTCTATGACATTTCCCTGTCACTGCAGGACTGCAATTGTTTGATGATTATCTCCTGCAAAATTTTACTTGGATGTGACATTAAGAGATGTTCTTAATAAAGATTCCCATGGTTTTGTAGCAAGGTAGGTTTTGGGTGTTTTCCTTGAGATTGGTTCTCCCAACAGACTTATTGGCGTATAATTTATATGTTATCCAATTCATTCATTCATTCAACCACATGAAGAGTTGTACAATCATCACCACAATCAGTTTTAGAGCATTTTCTTCAATCTTGTACTCATCATTATTATAATAATCTCTTAGAATGATGTCTGCACTCTGCTGGATCACCTTTGGAAGGGACACACATAAGAACCTCTCTCAGTCTTTAGGTCTGTCTTCCACATTTCTGGGCCTAAATGAGTAAGCACCTCCCAGGCTGTATCCGTTTGTGGAGATAAATCAATTACAGTCTTGTCAGTTTCTGGAGACCTTTTCTCACCAATACTTTTTTGGGGGTATTTTTGATAAATACATCTATTGTGCCAAGCATCTTTGCAGGCCGACTGCCGTCTTCATTCTCCAAACCTCCACTTTCCTACTTGAGCCCTTGACATCAGCTTCTCATCTTTTCCCTTCCCTCCTTGCTCTCCCCTCCCCCACCAACCCTCACTACTTTATCAATTATTTTGTCATATATCCTTTCCCCCATCACTGGCCTGGTGGGAGTAGGAAGTCCAGCCTCGTTCGTGGAGAGCTGCTGCTGGATTTGAACCGCCAACCCTGTGGACTGCAGTCCTGCGCACAACCACTGCGCCACCGGGGCTCAGCCTGTTTTGTCACATCTTACACTATCCGACGTCTCCCCTCGCCCGCTCCTCCCGTGTCCGTCCTCCCATGTCCGTCCACCCGACAGGAGGTTACGTGTAGATCCTTGTAGTTGGCTCCCTCTCTCTACCCCACCTTCCCCCCACCCATCCAGGAGCTCCAAAATGCTGCTGTTTTTAAAAGTTTCCATTTCTCTGTTCTACAGTGTTTTCCTGAAGTATTCTAAACTCGCTGAACGCCCTTCTTTGGAGTCCCTTCCTGGATTGTCGCAGTTCTTCTGTGGATCGGCCATCGTTTGAGTCGTTCTGTCTTGAGACGTTCTCCCCGAGACATTGCGGTGTCGTAGCTGCTTGTGGGTGATGATGGCACGCTGGTGAGCCGGGCACCTTTCACCGCCTGCCCCCTGCGGGCAGAGGAGAGAACATGTGCTTTCACACAGCAGCCGAGGCCGGCGCTTTGAGCTGTGCGGTGCCACGGGGGGGGGGGGGGGGGTGGCTCTCCCAGCATACGTGACTACAGGAGTTGCGGATGAAGAGGGCTCATGTGGGCAGAGTTGCTGTCTTCCATAAGGTAAGACAAGAAAACCCACCGGAGAGGGGCTGAGCCCCGGTGGCGTCGTGGCTGTGCGCGGGACTGCGGCCCACTGGAACGGAGGTTCAATTCCAGCAGTGGGGCTGGGCCTCCTACTCCCACCGCCGGAGAGCAGTGATGCCCACCCCCCCCAAAAAAAAAAACCCACCAGAGAGAAACATAAATAAATAGTCAAAAAAGAAACAATCAATGGTATTTCAAAATGTTTTCAACAGAAGAATCAGGGTGGGGGAAAGCAGAGGAAACACAGGAATGAAGCCTGGAGGCAGCACCAGCACCCTCTGCCGGCTCTGAAGCTCCGGGTGGGGAGAGGGAGCAGTGGCTTTTCCTAGGGGCGCTCTCGCTGACGCCTCTGCGCTCTGGGCCCGGCACATCTGGAGGTAATCTGAGCTGCTGGCTGAGGCCAGGGCACTTGTTCCAGGAAGTCAAGCTTTCCGGCAGGGTGGCCGGCTCTGGAAGGAGTGCTCGCTGACGCATGGGTGGCCAGGCGCTTGACACTGGGCTCCGCGGGTCTGAGGGAAGAGACCACACTCCTGGCACGGAGGGAGGTGGACTGGGCATGGTCTATGTGTGCCGGGCTCCAGTCTCAGGCAGAGCAAGGACTGGGGGGGTGGAGGCTGGGGGGGGGG
>PVJH01035212.1:0-19833 GCA_004026705.1 Nesogale talazaci
GCCACTGGGGCTCAGCCCCATTTCATAGTCTTTTAAAAGCTTTTGCTTTTTCACTGTTCAACGGCCGCCATCATGGGTTGGTTGCATGCATGCTCCCAGGAAGGGTCTGTCCCAGTCATCTCTGCCCTATCGTCACAGCGTCCCCACCTGACTCAAGTCAACGTCTGACAATGTAAAGGAGCAGATCTATAAATTGGCCAAGAAAGGCCTGACATCTGGTGCCTGTGTTCTCTTTCTCTGTCCAATCTTGGGGGTATAATGGTGGTTTCTGCTTCAGAGACAGGAAGTTTGAACTATAGACGTCAGGCCCCCTCCTTGATGGAGATCGTGTTTCCACGTCTGTTGGGTTGATGGATCCAGGCAGTGATGGCGGTGGTGGTGTGGGCAATGGAGGTTGGAACAGAGGATTGATTTCAGCCCCTCTTGTATCCACGGTTCACAGCCCCAAAGAGGCCTGTCTTTAATCTGTGAGTCTTGCAGACCAGACAGCTAGACTGTTGGCAACCGCCCAAAAGTCATTGAAAACGTAGCCAAGTTCATCAAGGGCACTATTAGCCGGGGCTTAGCGCTGACCGGAGTTCTGCCCATGGAGCAGAGTGACTGAGTCTGGTCCAGCTCTGCAGAGCTTGCACGGAGACTGGAGGCCGCCAGGTGCCTCCTTACCTGACCTACAAGTTATCCAGGCCTAGGTACTGTGGGGACCCCTCTGGGGACTGGGGACTACATTCAACCAGCACCTTTGCTCGGGTCACTGACGGAGGAGTATATTTCTCCCTCAAGGGTTGCCACACGTTCTCACAGGCTAGGCTGTTCTTGACCACATTGTTTCACTAGGAAGCCCTGGTAGACTCACTACCCACAAATACAAGTGGACTCACACCATAAAAGAGAAGTCGCCGATGTCCCTCACTGAGGGACGGCACAGGAGGACGATTTGGGAACTGTGCCCGATTTCACCGCACCACACCAGGGTGAAATGCTAAGGGTATGCAGCACAGGAGCAAGGGGGCAGAGCAATGAAGTCCCCAGGGACTACAAAAACTAGACTTTGGGGCCAGAGTGTGGCAGCCCATCAGACTCCACCAGAAAACACTCCTAAAGGTACACGCAGACCTGGAACTATTTATAGGTTTTTCCTTTTTTGTCATTGGTTTTTGTTGTTCTTGTTCTTGTTTGGGTGTTTTTTTGGGGGGGAGGCGGGGGGGGCATCACTGCTCTCCGGCGGTGGGAGTAGGAGGCCCAGCCCCACTGCTGAAATTGAACCTCCGTCCCAGTGGGCCGCAGTCCCGCGCACAACCACTTCGCCACCGGGGCTCAGCCCTGTTGGTTTTCTTTTTTGTTTTGTTTTGCTCTGCCTCATTTTTGTGCTTACTATTGTCTCTGCATGTCTATCTAGATAAGATAGGCAAGATAAACAATCTGGAGGAGAAAACAATAAGACCAATAGCTTTTTGGGGGGGAAGAAGCGGGGAAGAGGGAAAAGGAAGCAGGTGTTAACAAACCCAGGGATGAGGGACAACAAGTGATCTAAAATAGAGGGTGAGGGCTGTGCCCCGGTGGCGTCGTGGTTGTGCGCGGGACTGCCCACTGGGACGGAGGTTCAATTCCAGCTCCACAGGGGCAAAGGATGGGCCTCCTACTCCTACCACCTGAGGGCAGTGATGCCCCCCCCCAAAAAAAAAAAAGAAATAGAGGGAAGAACTAGGAGGCAAAGGGCGTGTATAAAGGTCTAAATATAGGCATGTTTATATGTAAATATATTTATATATGATGATGGGGAAATAGATCTATGTACATATATTTATATGCTAGGTACTAAAGAAGCAGATGGACATTAGACCTCTCCACAAGTACTCCCTCAATGCAAAAATACTTTGTTCTAATACCCTGACATTCCATGATACTCAGCTTCCCTACACAATCACTGCAGATGAAATGGGTACATAAGCAAATGTGGTAAAGAAAGCTGATGGTACCCAGGTATCAAAAGATATAGACTCTAGGGTCTTAAAGGTTTGAAAATAAACAAGCGACCGGCCGTCTAGCTGAGGACAACAAAGCCCACATGGAAGAAGCACATCAGCCTGTGTGACCATGAGGTGTCTATGGGATCAGGTATCAAGCATCAAAGACCCAGAACAAAAAATCATATCATCATATCAATGTGAATGAGGGGGAGCAAGAAGTGGAGACCCAAACTCATCTGTAGACAATTGGCCCTCCCTTTATAGAAGGGTCACAAGGAAGAGAAGAGCCAATCAGGGTGCGGTATAGCACTGATAAAATATACAACTTTCGCTCTTCTGCCTTGATGGCACAACTCGCACCGCTCCTTCCTGCCTGGGAGTATCCACCGCCATCCGCCACCATGGTGAATTTCACCATAGACCAGATCCGGGCCATCATGGAGAAGAAGGCCAACATCCGTAACATGTCGGTCATCGCCCACATGGACCACGGCAGGTCCACGGTGACTGACAACTTGGTCTGCAAGGCGGGCATCATCGCCTCGACCCGGGCCGGGAAGACCCACTTCACAGACACGCGCAAGGACGAGCAGGAGTGCTGGATCACCATCAAGTCCACTGCCATCTCCCTCTTCTATGAGCTGTCGGAGAACGACCTGGACTTCATCAAGCAAAGGAAGGATGGCTCTGGCTTCCTCATCGACCTCATCGACTCCCCGGGCCACATGGACTTCTCCTCGGAGGTGACGGCCGCCCTGTGGGTCACCGATGGCGCCCTGGTGATGGTGGACTGTATGTCGGGGGTGTGCGTGCAGAGGGAGACGGTGCTGCGACAGGCCAGTGCCGAGCGCATCAAGCCCGTGCTGATGATGAACAAGATGGACCGGGCCCTGCTGGAGCTGCAGCTGGAGCCCGAGGAGCTGTACCAGACCTTCCAGCGCATGGTGAAGAACATCAACGTCATTATCTCCACCTATGGCGAGGGCAAGAGCGGCCCCCTGGGCAACATCACGATTGACCCCGTCCTGAGTACTGTCGGCTTTGGTTCTGGACTCCACGGCTGGGCCTTTACCCTGAAGCAGTTTGCAGAGATGTACGTGGCCAAGTTTGCGGCCAAGGGCGAGGGCCAGCTGGGCAGGCCAAGAAAGTGGAGGACATGATGAGGAAGCTCTGGGGAGACCAGTATTTTGACCTCACCAACGGCAAGTTCAGCAAGTCGCCCACCAGCCCCGACAGTAAGAAGCTGCCCCGGATTCTGCCAGCTCGTCCTGGACCCCATCGTCAAGGTGTTCGACGCCATCATGACCTTTAAGAAAGAGGAGACAGCTAAGCTGACTGACAAGCTCGACATCAAGCTGCACAGTGAGGACAAGGACAAGGAGGGCAAGCCCCTCCTGAAGGCCATGATGCTCCGCTCGCGGCCGGCCAGGGATGCGCTACTGCAGATGATCACCATCCACCTGCCCTCCCCCGTGACGGCCCAGAAGTACCGCTGCGAGCCACTCCACAGGGACCCCCAGACGACGAGACTGCCATGGGTATCAAGAACTGTGACCCCAAAGGACTCCTCATGATGTACATTTCCATGATGGCGCCAACCTTGACAAGGGCCACTTCTACGACTTTGGAAGACCACGCCTGCATCCCCATCAAGAAATCCGACCCGGTCGTTCTCCTTCCGCGAGACCTTCAGCGAGGACTCGAGTGTGATCTGCCTGCTCAAGTCCCCCAACTAGCACAACCGGCTGTACATGAAGGCCCGGCCCTTCCCCGACGGCCTGGCCCAGGATATCGACAAGGGTGAGGTGTGGTCGTGCCAGGAGCTCCAGCAGCGGGCTTGGTACCTGGCCCGGAAGTACGAGTGGGTCGTGGCCGAGGTCTGCAAGATCTGGTGCTTGGGGCCTGATGGGACCGGCCCCAACGTCCTGTCCGACGTCACCAAGGGTGTGCATTACCTCAGTGAGATCAAGGACTGCGTGGTGGCCGGCTTCCAGTGGGCTACCAAGGAGGGGGCGCTGTGCGAGGAGAACATGCGGGGGGGTCCGCTTTGACGTCCATGACGTGACCCTGCACGCGGATGCCATCCACCGCGGGGGTGGCCAGATCATCCCCACTGCCTCTATGCCAGCGTGCTGACCGCCCAGCCACGCCTCATGGAGCCCCTTTACCTTGTGGAGATCCAGTATCCTGAGCAAGTATGGGGGCATCGATGGCGCTCGGAACACGAAGCGGGGCCACGTGTTTGGGGAGTCCCAGGTGGCGGGCACCCCCATGTCTGTTGTGAAGGCCTACCTGCCAGTCAACGAATCCTTCGGCTTCACCGCCAAGCTGCGGTCCAACACTGGCAGCCAGGCCGTCCGGCACTGCGTGTTCGACCACTGGCAGATCCTGCCCCTGCCCAGGGACCCCTTCGACAACACCGGCCCACCCAGCCAGCTGGTGGCCGAGACGCGCAGCGCAAAGGCCTGAAGGAGGGCATCCCGGCCCTGGACAACTCCCTGGACAAGTTGTAGGTGGCCCATGGTGGCCGCCGGCAGCCCTGGGTGGGCCCGGGCCAGCACCCACAGCAAGACGTCTTCATGCTCTTGTCACCCTGGCCCTGGGGGCGGCGGTGGGGCCTGCTCTGTGCCGTCGCTCTGCATTCGCAATGCCATCTCCCGATATTTATTTTATTTTTTTTACTTATTTTTGGGGGGGTGGGGAGGGCATCACTGCTCTCCGGCGGTGGGAGTAGGAGGGCCAGCCCCACTGCTGGAATTGAACCTCTGTCCCAGTGGGCTGCAGTCCCGGCACAACCACTACACCATCGGGGCTCAGCCCCTCCCGATATTTATTTTAGGGGCCCCGGGGTGAACAGCCTCTTTGCAGGACTCAGTTGGCTGCTGGGGAGGTGGGACATGTGACACCCCAACACCCCGCCCTCCCCCTTCAGAAGGAATCTCAAACATGTCCAAAAATATATATATAAAATGAAAACATTGGGAAGTTTATCTGGGTGACAGGCCCTCAGGGGCCCTTTTCTCCTTGGACAGCCTGCCACCAGAGGCAGGGAGGGAGCTAGTTGTATGTGGCCTCATGGGGCGCACCTCCAGTGTCAGTGCCATTGGAGTAATAAATTCGGTGTGGTGGTGAAAAAAAAAAGAAAAAGAAATGTACAGCTTTCCTCTTGCTTTTAAAAAAATCATTTTTAGGGGTTCATTCAACTTTATCACAATCAATATAGACATCTATTATATGTATAGCACATTTGTACATTTGTTGCCACCATCCATCTCAAAACATTTTCTTTCTACTTAAGCCCTGGTATTAGCTCCTCATATTTTCCCTTCCCTTCCCTCTTCCATTAACTTTTTTTTGGCATCACTGCCCTCTGGTGGTGGTAGTAGGAGGCCCAGCCTTTGCTCCTGTGGAGCTGGAATTAAACCTCCATTCCAGTGGGCCGCAGTCCCGCACACAACCACTACGCCACCGGGGCTCAGTCCCTCCTTTAACTTTTTAATACTTCCTCCCCTCCCACTATCATGACCCCAATTCTACCAGCTAGACTAGAGCATGTACACAGGCACAGAGAAGAGCAGGAAATACAGAGAATCCAGGACAGGTAAACCCCTTGGGACCAATATCGATAGCAGCCAAACCAGAAGGGAGGAGAAAGGGGGAGCTGGCCCCAATGATCTATATATCACCCCTCCTCCCAGGGCGACGGACAACAGAAAACTGGGTGAAGGGAGACCTTGATCAATGTAGGACATGGGGAAAAATTATAAATGATCAAGGATTTGTGAGGGAGGGAGGGTTGGGAGGGAGGGAGAAAATGAGAAGCTGATACCAAGGGTCCAAGTAGAAAGAAACCATTTTGAAAATGATGATGGCAACAAATGTGCCATTGTGATGAGAGCTGTAAGAGTCCTCAATAAAATGACTTTTAAAAAAGAGGGATGTCACACCAGAGAACCGTACGTCACTGCCAAAGCAGTTCCGACCCACGGGGAGCCCACGAGCGCAGGGCAGAACGCGAGCCTGCCCAGGCTGACCTCTTAGAAGCCCACCCAGCAGATGGTTGGCTAAACTCGGGGCCTTTGCCACGCAGGGCAGTGCCTAACCGCTTTCACCCCTGCAAGGGATCGTCCCCTGCCGTCAAGTGCATTCCTACACAGGGTTTCTGTGTTTCTTTTTCAATCATTTCATTGGGGATCGTGCAGCTCTTTTCACAAGCCACACCTCCATTCATGTGTCAAGCACATGTGTACATATGTTGCCACCATCATTTTCAAAACATTTCTTTCTACTTGAGCCCTTGGTATCAGCGCTTTCTTTTTTAACCTCCTCCCCTGAGACTGTGAATCTTTATGGGAACAGACAGCCTCATCTTGTTCCCATGGAGCGGCGCGTGGGTTTGTACCCCTGACTTAGCTATTAGCAATTAAACAGAAGTTCACCCCGCCAGGGCCGCCAAGGCTGTTCTGGTAGTACAGTGGGTGGCTAACAGGTTCAGTTGTTCTAAGGCACCAGTTGCTCTGCGAGTGGAAAACATGAGGCTTTCTGCTCCTATAAAGCTCCATCACACACACACACACACACACACACACACACACACACACACACACAAATAAATAAATAAAAAGGGCTGAGCCCCGGTGGCGTAGTGGTTGTGCACGGGACTGCGGCCTCCTGGCACGGAGGTTCAATTCCAGCAGTGAGGTTGGGCCTCCTACTCCCACCGCCGGAGAGCAGTGATGCCCCCCCCGCCAAAAAAAAAAGCTGTATCACCTTGGAAAACCCCAGGATGAGTTCTACTTTGCTCTATCTATAAGAGCAGGAGTCAGAATTGACCTGAGGACGAGTTTGGTGTGGTCTTCAAAAAAGGGAAGTGGGGAAAAAAAGGGGGTGGAGATGTGGTTCATGACTGGATCCGGCAGGTGGCGGTGTTATGCTGGGAAAATAGGCGGGCTGTCTACTCAGAAATCTTTAACGTTCTGGCTTTCTCCTCTCCCGTCCGAAGTCTTCGTTGTTTCTTTTGGACCCACTGAGACGGTCCAGAGATCAGTGTTCTACATATGGCAGTTTCTGAATGGATGGACTGTTTCAGACACCTCAGGACATGCACGGTGTACACAAGTACCACATCAGTGCTGATCGCAAAACCACCCCAAACCCCAAACAGCACCAAACCTGCTGCCTTGAGTTGATGCCGACTCACAGGACCCTGATAGAAACGAACTGCCGTCGGGGGCTTCTGAGTCTGTAAGTCTTTCCACGAGCAGTCAGCCTCATATCTTTCTCCCAAAGAGAGACCGGTGGATTCGAACTGCCGACCTTGAGACCCAATGCATGACCCACTATGGCACCAGTGTCTGCTACACACCAGGGCACTGCATTGGCCCAAGGTGCACCTGCAAGGCCATTTTATTTTATTTTTGACAAAAGTTCCTTCTTAAATGTACCACGGGCAGCAAGACCGCACTTGATGGTCACAGTAGATGTCACGGCAGGGAATCCAGGGTCACCATCAGCTTATCACCTGTGGCCAGGAGGCTTTTAGCTTTTAGCTCCCCCAGTTTCCTCTGCTAATTTTCTTTTTTCTGCTAGAAAGCCTCACCTTCCTCATCTACCTCCGTCGTCTGATTCTTGAGTTGTGCCAGGCCTTTGCCACCTCTGAGGCCAACAGGGCACCTGCTGTTTCTTTCTCAGACCTGCTGCCCAAAGCAGGGCTCCGTCTCCACCCCCACCCACGCCCAGCGGTGCTGCTCTCAGGTCCCTGCCTTACTGCAAACTTTCCTGAGTCCCATTAGCTCAAGTTGAGCTGTTTTTGCTTTTCCAGGAAAACAGACCAAGTGGAACTGCCAAGTTGAACCTGTGTGGCTCAGCAACTACAGCCCCGGCCTGGCTGCCAGGAGACCAGCGTTCCCAGGCTGGATCCAGGGAATTACTCACGGGAAGCCAAACTCAAACAAAACAAAAACAAAACCCCCAAAATCTGCTGTTCTCAAGGGGAGTATGTTTAGGGTTTCTGAGGCAGGACCAGATAGCCTCGCCTTTCTCCATCAGAGTGACTGGTGGATTTGAACCGCCGATCTTTCAGTTCACAGGATCATGTTTACCCAAAAGCGCCCCACCGGCAATCACGCTTTTCTCTTCCCTCTGTCCCTGGACCCAGGACTGCTTCCTCCCTGCTTCTGGCATCCTCTTCCAGAGAGCCAGCCCCACCCATCCCATTCTGGGACCCGTCACTTTCTGCACTGCATTGTCTGGACTGAACACTGGTGTATATTACCCCTGCCACCAGCACTCCCCCCACAGGCACAGGTCCGGGAAGCATGGACTTCTTGTGTGTGTGTGTGTGTGTGTGTGTGTGTGTATGTGTGTGACACTAAAATGACTGGGCCAGTGGTTCTGAACCTGTGGGTCGAAATCCCTTTGGGGGTCAAACGACCCTTTCACAGGGGTTGGGTCACCTGATTTAGAACAGTAGCGAAATTACAGTGATGAAGTAGCAGTGAAAATAATTTTGGGCTGAGCCCCGGTGGTGTAGTGGTTGCATGCAGGACTGTGGCCCATTGGGTTGGTGGTTCAAATCCAGCAGCAGCTCTCCAGGAGCAAGGCAGGGCCTCCTACTCCCACCAGGGGGCAGTGATGCCCCCCCCCATTTTATGGTTGGAAGGGTCCTTACCACATGAGGAACTGTATGGCAGGGTGGAGTTATTAGGAAAATTGAGAACCACTGGACTAGGCCATTTTTGTTCAGCCTATTTTATTTTATTTTTTGAGGGGGCATCACTGCCCTCTGGTGGTGTGGGATCTACCCAGCACTGCTCCTGAGAGCCGCCGCTGGATTTGAACTGCCAAGCCCATGGGCCGCAGTCCAGCACTCAACCACTTATGCCACCGGGGCTCAGTCCTGTTCAGCCTATTTTAATAAAAATATCCCTATAGTTAATTAAAGCAACTGAAAGCCCATTTTGTGAGTCCAGCTTACAAGACATCAGTCTATCTGCAAGGTTATTGGCTAATACATTAATTTACTCTTTGAACCTTCTGATGTGCTGGGGTCAGGGATGTCATTATTACCCAATTCTAAGGAGCCTTCAGATCGTTTTCTGTTATGTCAGCCACTCCAGTGCAAACATTGCCACTGTTGTGATGGTGATGTCTATTTTATTCTCTTAAATACTTTTATTGGGGGCTCTGACATCTCTTATCACAATCGGCACATCCCTCCAATATATCAAGCACATTTGCACATATGCTGCTATCATCATTTTCAAAGGGTCCTCCTTCCCACTTGAGCCCCTGATATCAGCTCATTTCTTCCCCTCTCTCCTCCGCCTGCCCTCCCTCATGAATCCTTGATAAATTATTGATTATTTTTTGCATATCTTACATCGTCCTCCTTTGATCCTCACCCACTTTTCAGTTATTTGAACCCCTGTGAAGGGGTTATAGATGGATCCTTCTAATTGATTTTCCCTTTCTCCCCCCACTCTCCTCTAAGCTTCCTGGTATCTCTACTCTCCTTGTTGGTCTTGAGGTGTTTATCTGTCCTGGATTCCCTGTGTTGTGGTCTCATATCTGTAGCAGTGTGCATGCTCTGGACTAATCCGGTTTGTACGGTAGAGTTGAGGTCATGATAGTGAGGGGAAGGAATCATCAAAGAGCTAGAGGAAAGTTGTGTTTCATTGGTGCGATACTGCACCATGATTGATTCATCTCTTCCCTATGAGCCCTATGTGAAGGGATGTCCGATTGTCTACAGATGGGCATTGGATCTCCACTCCATGTCTGCCCCCCCCCATTTACCTTGGATATGGTTTTATTCTGGGTCATAGATGCCTGATACCTGATCCCATCAACACCTTATGACCACACACACAGGCTGCTGTGCTTCTTCCATGTGGGCTTTGTTCTCAGCTAGATGGTCACTTGTTTATCTTCAAGCCTTTAAGACCCTAAACTCTATATCTTTTGATAGCTGGGTACCATCAGCTTTCTTCACATTTGCTTATGCACCCATTTTGTCTTCAGCAATTGTGTCAGGAAGGTGAGCATTACTGAATGCTGGATTGTTAGAACACAGTGTTCTCATGTTAGAGAGTACTAGAGTTGAGGCCCAATGTCCATCTGCAACCTTAATTCTTTTTTTTTTTTTTGGCACCACTGCTCTCCGGTGGTGGGAGTAGGAGGCCCAGCCCCACTGCTGGAATTGAACCTCCATCCCAGTGGGCCGCAGTCCCGTGCACAACCACTACGCCACCGGGGCTCAGCCCTGCAACCTTAATTCTTAACATATAGATATGAGTACATAGTTCTATCCCCCCTCATTATATATATATATATATATTTACATATGTACACGCCTGTATTTAGGCCTTTATAAATGCCCTTTGCCTCCTGGTTCTTTCCTCTATTTTCTTTTTACTTCCCTCTTGTCTCACCAACATGTTCAGCCTTCATTCAGATTTAGTAATTCCTCACTGCTACATTGCTCTTGATTGAACCCCAGTAGGCATCCTACGCTTTTCCTTCCATTGATTTTAGTTCACTTGTTGTTCCCTTGTCCCTGCGTTGGACCCCCCACCCACTTTCCTATCTCCCACATCCCCTTCTGTCATATCCCCCCAGAACCATTGGTCCTGTTCTTTTCATCTCTGAATTATTCTCACCTACATTATCTAGATAGACATGCAGATACATTAATAAGTACAAAAAACAGACAAAGCTAAAATAAAGCAACAAAGAAAGCCAAAACCAACAAAACAATAACAACAGAAGAAAGCAAGAACAAAGTCACAGTAACAAAAAGCCACTGACAAATATGGAAAAGCCTACAGATAGTTCAAGGTGTGTTTGTTGGCCTTTACGAGTGTTTTCCAGTTGAGTCTGATGGGGCGCCACACTCTGTCTCCCAGGCCTATCTTTGGTATTCCCTGGGGGGTTCATCACTCTGCTCCCCCTGCTGCTTCACTGCAGGCCCTCAGTGCCTCGCCCTGGTGTTGGGGTGTTTATAATGGCTGAGCTTGGTCACATGTTCCCTGGTGTTTTAGCAACACTGTTACAGAAATCAACATGTGTGAATGCACCTCCATAGCTCTGAGAATGAAGTCGCAAAGGAAAGGACAAGAAGCGACCTAAGGGAGGGAATTACAATGTATGAGTAACACCAGTGACTAGGACCAAAAGCGTGAGGGGGTTCTGTGAAAAGTGGGGTGGGAGGAGGGGGACCGTGGGGGAAGGATACAAACCTGAGGGGACCACAAGGACTCAGATGGTGACTGGGAGCTGCAGTCCTGCAGAGCTGGGAAAGTCACAGCTTTGGCCGTCTCGTCTCCCAGCTTGTTCACGTGGGGAAGGAAGACGGAGCTTCCTCCTCCCGTAAGGAGCGAGTCTCAAAAACTGGAGGCCACTCGACAGGGACCTGCAGGGCTACCTTGAGTCAGATGGACTCAACCCAGGGCATTTGTTGGGTTTTGCCTCGCTTTTCAGCCACTCTTCTCCCCCACTGAGCCAAAGCATGGACTAACATCAATGTCTTTTGTATCCTCTAATCTGGCCCAGTATCCACAACAGTATCAAAAGTACAGCAATGAAGTAGCAAGGAAAATAATTTTATGGCTTGTGGGGAGGAGGGTGGGGGGGGGGTCACCACAACATGAGGAACTGTGTTAAAGGGTCGCAGCATTAGGAAGGCGGGGAACCACGGACTTGGGGTCTCGCGTTTGGGGCATTCCCAACAAGGAGATGCTGCCTGAGGCCCTGGCGGATTTTCTCTCCTAACAGGACCTTTCCTTCCGGAGGGTGTTTCCTCATCTATTCCAGGCCATGGCTGCCCCGTCTCTTTCCAAAGCCCCACTTCTCAGGGCAGATGGCCAAAGCCAAGCCGAGAGACGTCTCCGATCGTCTCTGATCTTAGATGTAAATGTCTCAAACCAAGGATCAGCCAATCAAATCTAGCAGTGTAGTCACAGACTAGTTTCTCACGGCCGAGTGGACTTTTCCAAAATACCGAAGGAAGTCTCAGTATGAGGTAGCTCATTAATAACTATTAGCAACGTCAAAGAGGGATACATTTTATTCGTTCCATTAGAAAATACTGATGAGCCAGGAGCTGGTGCCACCCCACCTCTTGGGCCTTACAGCATGCAGAGCCAGAATGCTGCCAAGTAAGCCACACCTGCCGCCACTGAGTGGAACCCTATTCTCCGTGGCCCTCCAAGAGGGTTTGTGAGGCAGTAAATCTCGAATGGACAAGACAGCCTCATCTTTCTCTCTTGGAGCAGGTTATGGATTTGAACCACTGACACTGAAGTTAGGAGTCCAAAGCCTAACCGACAACTCCACCCGGGATCCTTTTAACAGTGAGTTCCAATTGAGAGGTGCCCCTGTGCCCATCAGCAATTGAACGGGTAAGTGTAAGTCGCCTGCTGCACACTCACCCAACAGAAACTTTAGACAGAGATGGACCAGATGCCCCCGCAGGCTGCGGCGCCTCTCACTGAAGAGGGAGAGCAAGGAATCCCAGCAGATAAAAAGTCACCCACAAGAGAAACAGCATTCCACTGACACAAAGTTAAGATCAGGCAAAGCTCCCGCCACTTTTTTTTTTCTTTTCCCAATTTATTTCTGCTTCAAATGATACACAGCTGCATCCCCTCCCCCAATTGTGGCGGTCATGTGCTTGATATCAATTTCATGATTGAAAGTCGAGGGGTGGAGTGTAGCCTGTTAACCTGGAGATAGTCATTGAGTAGCCAGTGAGGCCTCTGTGCGGGCATGGCTTTCTCCTGAGACTTCTGGGAAATCTCGAGATATGTCCCTGGTGGAGATGAGAGGCCATCTCCCCTGTTGGGGGTCAGTCTCCGAAGTGACAAACTACCGACAAGATGGCAGCGTCTGAGGAGCTGGAGAAGCCGGAGGAGAAGCCACATGGCCTTACCCTGCTGGAACCAGACCTCTGAAGCTGGAGAAGCCACGTGGAGATCCCTGCCAGCGCTGAGTTGCTTCTGCCACCACTGGACGCTGTTGATGGTCCCTGAGCCCTGGAAGCAAGGAGCCATGAGGGGACCCCTGCCAGCACCGGGGTTCTGTACCCACTGACCTGTGACTTTGTGAGTCGGAAGGAGACTTTGTGGACTGGTATCAGGCATATGGGCTAACATTGGACTTATGACTTTGGACTGGGATGCTTTCTCAATGTTTCATTCCTCTTGTATATAAACCTTACCCTTATAGCCATATACGTGTCTGTGAGTTTATTTCTTTAGTCTACCCAGACTAACACACCAATGGACTTCTTTTTAGCAGTCTGGTACATGCTCTGTCCATCATCCTGACCTCACATCTTATTTTCTTTCTTCTGATGAGTATTTGTAATATTTTAATTTAAAATATTTTTAATTTAAATAAAATTTAATTTAAATATTTTTAATTTAAAATGATTTTTTTAAAATCATTTCACTCAGGGCGCATACAACTCCTATCACAATCCATATCTACATCCATTGAATATTTTAAAAGCCTTTAACTGAACCTTAACACGCATTAACCCATTTAGAAGCTAAATGTGAGAGGGGGTTGCCCCTCCCCATGCCTTCACAAAGTCCCCTGGAGGAGGTTTGAAGAGAATCAGGGGAGCAATAAACATCTATAAGGACCTTAACTGGGCATGCTTTATCTAATTCAAGCCCCCAAACCAGGTGGGTGGTACACCTGGGCGGCCCAAACTAGACCCAGGTGGGCTTAATTCAGCCAAGGAGGTTGGCCATGCCTCCCCAGCCAGAGGATTACATACCTTGGCTGCGGTTTGGCCCCCTGAAATAGCCTGTACTCCTTTGAGACTATAAGACCTGAAGCTTCTGTTCTTTATCAAAACTCACGTGGATCACAAACCAGGCTTCGGTGTGAATTTTTCTGAGTGGGAAGTCAAGAACCAAGGTATTTTCCACTGGAGAAACCTAACAAATGCACATCTGTAACCAGCAACCATGAACTCTTGCAGTCACCGTGCCCCAATGATGACCACATCCTGATGATCAGAAATCAGTTTTGAAAATCAATTAATCAGTATATAAATCATTGATATACCAATTGCTAATGTTTAAAGCAGAGGTCCTCAAACTATGGCCTGTGGGCCACATCCGGCCTGTTAAGGACATTTATCCAGCCTGCAGGGTGTTTTTGCCGCCACCGCTGTCCTGCTTAGCAGCCGACTCATCCCAGGCCCACAGTGAAGTTGTTCATAGCTTTTTTTTTTTTTTTTTAACTATAGTCCGGCCCTTCAACGGTCTGAGAGACAGTGAACTTGGCCCCGTTTAAAAAGTCTGAGGACCCCTCGTTTAAAGGAATCTTATGAGACATCAGTAAAAGCCAAACACTGCCATCACATCAAGACTCACTCATAGGGACCCTCTAGGACAGGGCAGAACCGTCCCTGTGAGCTTCTGAGGCTGTTCATGTTTAGGGGAGTAGAAACCCCCATCTTACTTCCATGGGAGTGGCTGGTCGTTTTGAACTTCTGACCTTGCAGTTAGCAGCCCGAGGTGTGATGTCCATGCCACCAGGACTCCCTCATTAGACAATAAATAAACTAGAAATACAGAATGTCACCGGGTTCCCACGTGGTGCCCGTGGTTAACGTGCTCAGCTACGAACCGAAAATGGGGGGGTCGCATCTCCTTGGAAATTCCTCGGGATAAAGGCCTGTGCTATGAACTGTACTTCCCATTCCACGCCAGGGAAAGGCTAGTCTCCCACATTCCCTTCACCAGAGAAGGTGTGGCAGTCATGTACTTGATGTCAATTTCTTGATTGGGAGTGTAAGGGTGGAGTCTAGCCTGTCAATCTGGAGATAGGCGGTGAGGCTTCTGTGTGGGCATGGCTTTCTCCTGAGAATTCTGGGAAGTCTTGCAGTATTTCCCAATTGGAGAAGAGAGACTTGACTCAGTTCCCTGGGGACGAACTACTGACAAGACGAGATGACAGCATGCTGATTGATCCTGATTCCTGGAGATTGGAGGAGCCAGAGGAGAAGCCACATGGGCTTACCCTGATGGAGCCTAACCTCTGGGGCCAGAGAAGTCACATGGAGCCTTCTGCCAGTGCTGAGATGCTTGGAAGGCCATGGGAGAGCCCTACCACTGCTGAGATGCTCCCACTGCCAATGGATACTGCTGATGGACCCTGAGTCCTGGAAATGGTAAGCCATGGGGAGACCCCTGCCAGCACCGGGATGCTTCTGCTGCCGCTGGATACACAAGACTGCATCCACTGGCCTGTAATTGTGCAAGTGTCACTGCACGTGCTCCATGGTTGGAAGGAGACTTTATAGACTGGTATGGGACATATGGGATAATATTGGACTGATGACCTTGGACTGGACTGGGATGCTTTCTCAATGTTCCATTCCTCTTGTACATAAACCTTTCTCTTATGCATGTCTATGACTTTGTTTCTCTAGTCCACCTGGACTGACACAGAAGGCAATGTGTGAAGGTGATCAATAGTGGTAGTTGGGGCTGAGCCCTGGTGACCTAGTGGTTGAGTGCGGGACTGCAGCCCACAGGGTTGGTGGTTCAAATCCAGTAGCAGCTTTCCAGGAGCAAGGCTGGGCTTCCTACTCCCACCAGGGCAGTGATGCCCACCCACCTCCACCCCCACCCCCCCGCAAAAAAAAATGGTGGTTGTTGTCATTGCTGTCAGGGGCCGTGCAGTCAGTGCTCACTCCTAGCAACCTTATGCCCAATAGGACAAGCCCTGCCCGTCCCTGTGCCAACCTCACAATGGTCCCTAAGCCTGAGCCCATTGTTGTCACCACGGTGTCCATCCTTCTCTTTGAGGCCTTCCTCCCCTCCGCTGCCCCTCCACTGTACCAGACATCTCCCACGACTCCTCTTCTCCTGACCTCGTGGCAAAGTATGTTGCACGGTGTCCCACCGTCCCTGCCTCAAAGGAGCCCTCTGGCCTGGCAGTGGACAGTAACAGCTGCGTGGAAGTTGGGGCTAGGGAGTGGCAGGGAACAAGATGAGGCATTATGTCTGTTTATATTTGGAGGGCTATGTGAGTGAAGATGGGGTACGCTAATATTATATTTTAAAACATGATGTAGGATAGTTATGTGATTTTGGGCCAACTTGAGGATATTAAGAGTGGAATGTGGGAATGTGGGGGAGGGAAAGGAAAAAAGGAGAAGTTGAGCCCCGGTGGCGTAGTGGTTGTGCGTGGGACTGTGGCCCACTGGGACGGAGGTTCAATTCCAGCAGTGGGGCTGGGCCTCCTACTCCCACCACCGGAGAGCAGTGATGCCCCCCCCCCAAAAAAACAACTTAAAAAAGAGCTGTAAGAGCCCCCAATAAAGTGATTTTTAAATGATCCCCCAAAACCAGCAACCTGAACTCAGACAGGAGAAATGTCTGGTCTGTTCCACAAGCGGCACCCGTCCCGGTGTTAGCTACTGATATTGCGCCTCTCTCTCCATCATCTGTTCCCACAGGTGTCTGCTTTCGTTTCTGCACATCTATCTGGAGAAATCTATGTGTGCCTGTTGTGTTGTTGGAAAAATATATTTTCTATGAAACCCCCCCCTCAAACTAAACAAAAAATTGCCAAGGGGTGGAGTCTATGCTGTCAATCGGATCACAGCCTTATGCCTCCTTGTGGCAATGGCCTTCTCGTGAGGATTCCAAGAACTTCCTCTCTCCCTCCCTCCTGGAAGCATGCACTCTCTCTGCTACACATTGCTGTGGACAAGCCACATGGAGGCACGCAGATGGCAGCGAGCCCTGGAGCTGGAAGAGCCATTTGGGGACCGCTATCAGTCCTAAGATGCTTCCATCGCTACTGGAAACCCGAGACCTTCTACCCACCAACCTGTGATCTTCCTGCACTCGGCATTGCATGGGCTGCATGAGTCAGAAGAAGAATTCATGGACTCGTATCAGACACATAGGCTGATGTTGGACTTAGGGACTTGATCTGGACCGGGCAGGGATGTTTCCTCAATATATAACTGCTCTTTGGTATAAAACTTTCTCTTACACATATGAGAGTCTCTGGATTTGTTTTTCCAGTCATCACACTACATTAAATATAATATTAGGAAACAACAACAAAACAAGCCCACTGCTGCCAAGTTGATTCCAACTCCTACCCATCCTATATAAGGTTTCTGAGATTATAAATCTTTTTTATTTTTTTTATTTTTAGGGCATCACTGCCCGGGTGGTGGGAGTAGGAGGCCCAGCCTTTGCTCCTGTGGATCTGGAATTGAACCTCCATCCCAGTGGGTCGCAGTCCCGCGCACAACCACTACGCCACCAGGGCTCAGCCCAAGATTATAAATCTTTATAGCAACTAACAGCCTCATCTTTCTCCCTCAGTGCAGGAGGTGGGTTTGAACCACTGACCTCATTGGGTTAGCAGCCCAATGATTAACTCCTTGTGCCACCAGGGACCCTTGTCAACCATCAGAGGGACCCAGGATTATGGCAGTCTTATATTTACATAGCACATTCACTCGTCCAAAGCTCATGGACACATCTTTACCTGATTTAAACTTTGCTCTCCTAATGGAGTGGAGAATGCCTCACCAAATGCTTACAGAGAAGGCGGCGCAACGTTTGGGCTTGATTCCCCAGAGTGGAACTACTGCACCCCCTCTCTGGGTCTGAGAGATTGCCCTACAGCTTATTTGACTGGTGAGGTAGACAAATGATGTACCTACCACATATAGAACCTAGCTAATGGTTCTGAGTTCTCACTGGGCATCAGCTGGAAGCATCGGTTAAAAAAAAAGTAGCTTCTCCTCAGAAAATTAAACATTGAACTACCATATGGGCCAGTAATTCAACATCTAAGTTTATAATAAAAAAAAAAAATCGAAACTGGGTCCTGGGATACTTATAGACAATGTTCACACACTGCAGCCTGACAACAGCCAAGAGGTAAAGAACACTCAAGAGTCTATTTGAATGTTGTGCCTCTGCACCATGGAACATTCTGTTGGAAAGAAACAAAGTTCTGGTACACAGTAAGCTACGGAGGAATCTGGAAGACATCATGCTAGGTAGAATAAGTCAGATGCACAGGGACAGTTATTGTACAAACCCCTTTATATGGAATAGCAAGAAAACAAAGAAAAGTTCAGGACGAGTCTTTGGATGGTCCAACCGGTCGTGTGAATGAGCGTTAATGGGGAGATTGGTGGTTCATGGGCACCCAGGTGCCTCTGGAAGAAAGGTCTGTTGGTCTGCCTTAAAGACTCCCCCCCACACACCTTATCCATCATCCCCACCCCGCTCCCACCAGAGACCAACCAAACCACCCCATCCCACTCTCATATCCATGGATGCCGTCACGATGATATGGAATCAACTGATTTCTACCAAATCTTCCTGGGTCATTTCATTTTCAGAGATGTCATTTGCCAGCAGGACCCTTCTGGAATTAAAACAAAGACAAGCACTTCTTTTTTTTGGTTTTTTGGGCATCACTGCCCTCTGGTGGTGGGAGTAGGAGGCCCAGCCTTTGCTCCTGTGGAGCTGGAATTGAACCTCCATTCCAGTGGGCAGCAGTCCCACGCACAACCACTACGCCACTGCCGCTCAGCCCCCCCAAGACAAGCTATAGACACATGAAACTCAGGGCAGATAAAACCCCTCAGCAACAGTAGTGGGAGCAGTGATTTCATGGGGAGGGGGATGGCCCGTGAGGGGGAGGGGAATGAAAGAGGGAACCCATCACAAGGTTGGATATAAAGCACCCCTCTCTCCGCATCTCCCCCCCCCCTCCCGCCCCGCGTCTAGTAACAGAAATGTGGGTGACGGGAGACACCCGGACAGTGTAAGATACAAAATAATAACAAAATATAATTGATCAAGGATGCACGAGGGCGGGGAGGGGTAAATGAGCTGAAACCCAGGGTTCAAATAGTAAGAAAATGCCTGGGGAACGATGATGGCAACCCATGTACAAATATGCCTGATACGACTGATGTATGGAGTGTTTAAGCGTGACAAGAGCCCCCAGTAAAATGATTCAAAAATAAATAGAAATAAAACAAAGGCAAATTACAATCGTCCATGGTCACAGTTGGGGGGCCTTAAACTCATTTCGGGAACGATCTCTAAAAAAAGTAAGTTTTTGTAGATAAAAAATCACGAGGGCGGCTGCTCGCAACAATCGGGCTGGCGAGGGAGTGAAAGGTGATAAAAACCAAGACAAAAAATTCGTTCGATAAACTCAACGGCGTTCATTCCTGCCACTCGTGCTCGGCACACGGCGAGCCCGCGGTCACAGCTGCCAGAAGGACTCATGTAGAGTAACAAAAACATTTTTTAAAAGGCGCCCATTCGGGCTGAGCCCCGGTGGCGTAGGGGTTGTGCGCGCAACTGCGGCCCACTGGGCTGGCGGTTCAAATCCAGCAGCAGCTCTCCACGAGCAAGGCTGGGCCGCCTACTCCCACCACCAGGGGGCAGTGATGCTCCCCCTCCAAAATTCCCCGGAATCGCCACTGAACTTCACGGGGAGCCCGTGGATTGGTAGACACGAAATCCGGTCTCCGCCGCGGGCGTGCTTGTTCGACAGCAATGGGGAGACGGAAAGCGAGGCCACGGCGGCAGCGGCGGCGTCCGCCAGCCCCGGAGGGGCGCAGAAGCAGGTCACACGAGGCAAGCGCAGGCACTCGTCCAGCCGGGAGAATTCGGGCGCGAGAAAAGCGACACGCGCCAGAGGGGAGGGGAAACGGACGCGGGCCTAACCCCGGCCGGAAGCCCCGTGGCGAGCCCGCCTCGGCTGTGCGTCACTTCCGGCGCGACTTCCGGCGGCGATCATGGCCGCGCTGAGCAGCGTCCGCTGGCTGACCCGAGTGAGGCCCGGG
>PVJH01035213.1:0-19893 GCA_004026705.1 Nesogale talazaci
TTGGACAACCAACTTTTGGGAATACCACAAAGGAAGAAGAATTCTTCATGATATTCAACAAGGCACTAAATGACATCTCGCGATATTGTAAGTCTTTATCATGATAATCATTCTGTTTTCAAGATCACTCAAACCATAGTTAATCATGTTAATTTGCTTGTGTGTTCTTAAAAAATGGCAGCTCTCACTTTACCACTCCATTGTTTTACATACATTTGGATGTTCAAGCACCTACTTGAGGTATGTAGGCAGTTCTCTAATCTGGTCTCTCTGGTCTTACTTGTCCTCTCCCTGATATCGTCTCACATTCTCTACCATTTACTCTAATCATGTTTGAAAAGTCCTCACTCAAGCCGATGTGTTTTGTTATTGTTTTGCACATGACAGATTCTCTCTTGTCCCCTGGAGTAATTTTCTAGAGATCTATTGAGACCAAGCACCATTTCCTCCATGAAATTTACTCTTTTTTCTGCTGATATTTTCTTTTCTTTTTCCTCCATTAAGGGACTTGCTTGATTCCCCTTATTTCTTAGGAATATTTTAGATGCTGAATCTATTTTTAAATTTACCTTACTTCCAATGTATTAATCCTATAGAAGCTATTTAATAAATAAATATAATTTTAATAAATATAGGCTACTTAATAGAATATTTGGATTCTATTGTTACTCAGATTGACATATTTAATTTTTCTCTAAAATTTCCACCTAACCTCAAATTCAATTATTGCCTTTATTTAATAGATGTTCAGGTTATGTTGATCACGACAGTTTCTTTCAAGCTCATTTATAGTCATTTTTCTTTCAATTCAAGGTCTTTTTAGTTGTGGTTTATATCATACATTTTCCCCAGTCATAATATATACCTCAGCCTGAAAGGGTTATCTGTTACTGCTTTATCTCATGTTACCTAGAATAATCCTCCTTAAAATGAGATCATTTGCCTTACGAATAATTTTGTGGGATTCATTAGAAGAGAAACAGTCATTAACAAATATACTCAACTTTATTCTGGCCTTTCCTACCCACTTTAATTAGTGACAGAAAGAAAAAAGAGGTGTAGAAAAGCCAGGAACCAGGACAATATCCTATAACCAAGCTGAGAAAGGTATGAATTTTCTTCAGTTGAGAGAGGTTGGGAGACTAACCTGAATTCAGTCACAGGAGAGCAATCTTGTTGATGTGGGTTGGATCTTCTCTGAGATTTATTTTCCTGCTTCCCCTGAGACCTGATGTCTTTCATGTATGTCATTATTTTAGGTGCTGCAATTGCAGAGAGGCCCATGCAGAGGAAATTCTTCTCAGTTTACGATTTCATCTTTAGAATAATCTTTGGGGAGTAGTCCTAAATGAGCTGAGGGAAAAATCCCAAAGCAATGCTACCATTCTGCAGGAAGACCAAAATTATATTGTTGTAGACATTTGCTTGTTCTTATACTGAATAGTATGCAGAGGGATCCATTGACATCTAGCAAAGGGAATTTCTGGTAAATTAGAGGCAATGACTTGTGAAACAGTATGAACGAAAACCAAACCCACTGGAGTCATGGAGCCAATTCGAACTCTTAGAGGAGAGGGTAGAACTGTTTCTGAGACTGGAGAAAGGCTCATCTTTCTCCCGTGAAGCTGGCGAGTGGTTCTAGACTGCTGACTTCGCTGCTAGCAGTCGAACGCTCAATGTCTATGCCACCAGGATGAATCTGCACAAACACATAACTTCACTGGAAAACGTAATCCTTTTTTTTTTCCAGATGGTGAAACAGTTTTATTTCAGTTCTTTAAAAGCACAAAGACATGGTGTTCTTTATATAAAAGCAGTAATATAGACATGCTATACTTTCTACAAAATAATTATATAGACCTTTTCAAGAAAAAGAAACCCAATACCCATTATAGGGTTTCAATCAGGTTGGTTTGGGAAAAAAAATCACATCCTGACTGATTTCTAAAGCACAGTATTCTACTGCTCGGCATCTTTTGGTTCTTAGAATACAGCTTACTGTCATTCAGCTCCTTTTTCCTGCATATTTGATTCCATGTGTATAGGTTCATTGATCACTTAGTGCTCCATTGGTTCATCAGCATTTTCTGCAGGTTCATCAGTAGACTGAGCAGTCTTGGTCTTTCTCTGTGGTCTTTCTTCAAGACCTTCCAGGAATAGAGAAGCATCAGCATCTTCATAGATTGTGAACTTCAAGTCTTTGTCAATAATTCCAATAGAAACAGTCTTTGTGGTTAGGTCCTCCAATAGAAACAGTCTTTGTGGTTAGGTCCTGCTCTGCAGGAAGTGTCTCTCTTAAGGCATGCAGACCATACTGAACCAGTTTGTTCAAATTGCATTCCATAAACTCAGACATATGTCTCTCCAAATAACTGTGAACTGATTGAGAGTGAGCACCAATGGACATAGCTCTACAGTCAAATCATTAGATGTACAGATCTGGAAAATGTGTGGGACCTTATCATCATAACCCGTAATAAGCAGCCCCACACCACAAGGCCTCTGAGCACATCATTGAGTTGGTATTTGGGTTTCGCTTCCAATTAGAGACACATGACGAGACACAGGAAGAGGTCTGTCAAATACAAATCTCAAATCCAAACACTAATTGCGTAACAGTCTAGCAACAGCTGTCAGCCTCGCAATTGAAATATCAATATGTTTGTCAACATGGAGAAGTTTTTTCTGACGAGCTGCAAGCTCGGACTCCACCCTCTTCAATGCAACTAACATTGCATGGGTTTTTTATTTCAGACCAACAGTGGCTGACCCTTATTTAAGAGCTTCCATTACAAATTCAATTTACAAATCCTGCCCTGTGGGCTCCAAACAGTACCCTCATTGTCATACTGGTTTCGAAACATAGCTCCCCCTCAGGCTTCACTGGGGCTTCCTCAGTAGCTTTTTATATAGGTGCACTTATATGTTTCTTACAATGGGAACAATATAATGCTATCTTTATGAAATATTAGATTTTACAATACTGTTTTTCATAAATTTTTTTCTCACACACTTTAAAACCATCACAGCCTTCTTTTCCTGTATTGTTAGTGTCTACACAAGAGAACTTTGGAGATCAGAAAAGCTGACTGAATTTTTGTTTTGAACACATTATTGTCATTCAAGACTATTTTTACACCAGAGGGGACTGGCAGCAAATTGGAGCAAGAAATGCCACAAATACTTTATAATTAAACCTCAGACTATTTGATTTTTAAAACTCTCTTTTCTACATACATGTAGGGTGACCCAGATTCAAGTCATAAACAGTAACCATTCCCACTCTAATTATCTGAATGGATACACTATCTTTTCTGCGCTCTCACCTATTACTGGTTATAGAGATTGCAGAAATGTAAATTTAAGGAGAATTGTATATTTTATCACAAATCAGCTATGGCACATAACAGATTAAAAATAGCAAAAAGGGTCATAAAATAGCCTGAGCTTCGAGGAGAATGAAGGAAAAGAAGGAACAATGAAAAACTATGCATAACCTACAGCGTTTTGAGAATAATGTTAAATTACTTTGAACAAAAAAATTGCTGTTTGCAAATTTCTTCTATACATGCCAATATTTTGGACTATGGCCTTTCTTAGATCAATATTTATTTTGTAGTATCAAACTCCTACATAGCTTTAAAATAATAATTTTCCTTAACTATTTGCACATTTCAGAGAGGGCTGCAGATTTTCTTACAGAAGATTTAAAGAATAACTGTTTCTACTCTATTGTAGTTTTCAGTTATTTACATGTATTATTTTATTTAGATTTAAGAAAAAATTAAAAACATCAGCAATACAATGTTTTGTGCAATGTTGAAGTACAAATCCTTAATGAGTTAATAGTGGGGTTCACAAACACCAGACCAGTGTTCCACATGAGGATTATTCAACTTAAGTTCCAAACAGTGGTATACTGGTCAGCTAGGGTAAGAATGAAACCACAGTGGGAGCCCGACTGCCCAGTGTGGCTACCTGCAGGTAGTTCATAGAAGCACTCATATGAGTCCCCCAAGAAATGGGCTCATGCTCTTTGACTCTGGAGAATGGCTACGGGCTCCTTTAATCAACACACAAATAACAATCAGCCCCAACAGTCTCAACAAAAAAGCAGGAGAAACAGAAAACAATGTGAGAAGTCTTAAACCTAACGATGTGCATAGAAGAAGCATATATGGAACTGCTAGAAAAAGAAATTTTCAGAATGTTGCTTGGATGTCATACATGATATGAGGGAAGCAATACAGAAAAAGGATAAAATGACAGGAGATAAAGGCAATGCACCAAAGGGAAAGATAATACTTAAAGGATGAAGTAACAAAATCCAGTGCGAAAATGGCAAACTTTGCCAACACACTTGTGGAGGAACAGAATCGCACTAGCAAGTAATCAAATAAGTCAATTAGAGAAGCTGAAGAAAATCTGAGTGCCATGTGTGATGGTATGAAGAGAGACAATATTAGAATAATTGAACTACTGGAATAAGACACAATAAAGAAGTCAACTGCAAAAATAGTGAAGGAATTCTTAGAGGAAAACTTACCCAGCTCAATAAATAAAAATCAGGCAATAATTCGGGCGACTGAAAGAACATCAGCCAGATTGAATCCCAAGAACAAGTCACTAAGATATGTAATAGATTATCCAACAATGAAGAAAAGGAGATCATAAGAGAAGGTAGGGAAAAGCAAATAGTCACATATAAAAGTACCCAAATAAGAGTATGTTCACACCTATCAGCAGACACAATGAAGAAGAGGAGGGAATGGAGTAACATATTCCAAAAATTGAAGGAAAATAATGCAAACCTAAGAATATTATGCCCAGCTAAACTATCTATTAAGATAGATGAAGTAAGAGTCTTCCCAGAGAAGGAAAAACTCAAAGAATGCACAAAAAGAAACCTAGTCCTACAAAAGATCCTTGCTGATCCAGTATGGGCAGAAGATCAACACTCAGTGAGTGCAAATTAGAGACTATCAAATAGAACAAATCCACTCATAGGGTGACAAAGAGAAAACAGCTCCCAAGATAACATTGGTTCAAAAGTGGAAAGAAGGCAAGAATGACTGCCTCCCTCCCCCAACATAACACAATTGAATAAGACAGGTAGCTAGGAAAACACCCAACACAAGGGTACAAGATGACATCACAGAGTCCTATTACAGATAGATGTAATAACACTGAATATGAATGGCCTGAACTCAGGTGTTAAAAGGTAAAGATTAATAAACTGGCTCAGAAAACACAATATATTGATCTGCTGCCTATAGGAGACGAGACACATCTCAAGCTTGTAGACAAAAGTAGGTTGAGAACTAAAGGCTGGAGAAAAATATACTAAGCAAGTGGCAATGTAGGAAAAAGCAGGGGTAGCAATGCTAATAAATATCTGACAAAATTGCCCTTAAGGTACAGGTCATAGCTAGAGATAAGGAGGGTCACTATATAATGCTCAATGGTTCAGTAAGCTAAGAAGCAGTAAGCTAAGTGGATATGCTAAATATATATACACCCAACAAGAGACCCATGAAATTTGTAAATCAAGCACTTCAAAACATGAAAAAAGAAATCACAGACTCAACAATTATAGTATATGACTTTAATAAACCACTCTGAAAAAGACATCACTGGCAAAGAAACTCAAGAAGGAGGTTACAGATCTCAAAAGCAAAATTGGATGATTTGATCTAGTGGATATTTTCAGAATTTTCCACCCCAATGCAAAAAAAGAGTTCATATTCTTTTCAAGCCCACATGGCACATATTTGAAGATAGACTACATTCTGGGACATAGGTTGAACCTTAGTAAATTCAGGCCCATAGAGATTATAAACATGTCTCTCTGTGCCATAAGACTGGAAATCAACAGAAGGATGGTAGACTAAACAAGAGCACATAGTTGGAGATTGAATAATGCTCTATTACAAAAGACCTGGGTATTGGTCCAGATCAGGGATGAAATCAGGAAGTTTCTAGAAACCAATGAGAATGAAAATATGATGTACCAAAATCTTTGGGATACTGTAAGAGCATTTATCAGAAGAAGGCTGAGGGTAATAATACAGATATTACAATATTTAGTATTATTGATATCACAGATATTAGTTATTAATATCACAGATTTAAATTATTAATATTTTAATTGTTAATATTACAGATATTTCACACATGAAAAAAGAAGATTTGTGATTTATATGTTGGTACAAAGCTTACTCCAATTAGAGTCAACAGAACAATCTTACTAATGGCAAAAGGAAAGAAAGAATAAGAATCAGAGCTGTGATACAGGAGATGCAAAACAAGACAACTACGGGAAAAATAAAAGCTGTTTCTTTGAAAGGATTAACAGAATTAATAGACCATTGGCAAACCTAACCAAAGAAAGGAATGAACAAAAGGTCAGTGGCAAGAACAAGGGATTAAATGAGACATTACAATGATTCCTAATGAAACCAAAAGGATAAATGCAGAGTATTATGAAGGTCTGTACTTTAATGAATTCAACAACTTGGAAGACAAGGACAAATACTTGGAAACACAATCCCCCCTAGACTACCCAAGATGGATATCAAGAACATCAACAGACCCATAGCTATGGGTGAAATAGACAAGTTTATTAAGGGATTACCAAAAAAAAAAAAAAATTCCCCAGGATAGATGGCTTCACAGAAGCATTCTACCAAGCATCCAGGGCGGAACTGACACCAATCCTACCCAAACACTTTCCAAAGATAGAAAAACACAGAAAGCTCCCAAACTCTTTCTATGAAGCAAGTATAACTCTAATACCTAACGTGGACAAGGATTCCACAAGATCTGAGAATTACAGACCTAGATCCCAAATGAACATCGATGCAAAAATCCTTAACAAAATGCTTACCAACAGAATACAAAAGAATATTAAAAAAATTAACCGTGTATTTATACCAGGTATGCAGAGATGGTTCAACATGTGATAAACCATTAGTATTATTTGCCACATTGCCAGGAAAAAATTATAAGAACCACATAATAACATCGATAGTTGCAGAAAAAGCATTCAACAATCTCCAGCATCCATTCTTGCTTAAGATGTTCAAGAAGCTAGAAATAGAAGGAAAATTCCTCAATATTATACAAGCTATATTGAAAAACTAACAGCCAACATGGTAGTCAGTGGAAATTAGATGAAAACAATTCCACTGAAAAAGAGAGCCAGACAAGGATGCCTCTTATCCCCCCTCCCATTTAATATTGTACTGGAGTTCCTAGTCAACCACATAAGACAAAGAAAAGACATCAGAGGTATTCATCTGGGGAAGGAAGAGATGAAATTATCATTATTTGAAGGTAAAATGATTTTATACATCAAAAAATCCATAAACTTCACAAGTGGAGTGTTGCAAGCAATGAAGGAATGTGGCAGAGTGGCAGGGTGCAAGCTCAGCAAATAGAAGTCTCTCTGACTTATCTACACATCAGACAAGATCACAGAAGAGGCTCTTAAAAAGGTAGGACCCTTTACAATAGTCAAGCAAAAATAGAAATATCTAGGGATATACCTGACTGAAAAATGAAAGATTTGTACTAGGAAAATTATACAGCATCATTACAAGCAACCAAGAGTGACCTAAACAAATGAAAGAATATCCCATGCTTATGAATTGAAAGACTTAATACAGTAAAGATGTCAGTTCTTCTTAAGGCACTATACAAGTTTAATGTTATCCTAATTTGAATACAATCATCCTTATTCAAATAAATGAAAAAACAGATTATCAACTTCAGATGGAGAGAGAAGTACAGAATTATCAGAGAATTCCTCAAGAAGGAATAGTGGGAGGGCTTGCTCTTCCTGACTTTAGTACCTATTATATGGCTACAATGATCAAAACAGTGTGGTACTGGTATAGCGACAGCTACTCAGATTGATGGAAAAGAGCAGAAGACCCAGAAATAAAAACACCAGCATACAGATAACTGATTTTTGACAAATGTCCCAAAAACATCAAATGGGAAATGGATGCCCTCTTCAATAAATGGTGCTGATAAAAATGATTATCTAACTGCAGAAAAATGTAGCAATATCTCTAGTCCATTCCATGCACAAGAATAAACTCATGGTGGATCATAGAACTTGAGGTAAAGCCCCAAACAATTAGGGTCATTAGTGAGGGAATTGGGGCAAACCATAGAACCTTGACACAGGGAATGCATAGGTTATCAGGAATAGGAAAGGACAAATACAGAAGAGGCACAATTTTACAGATATACAGAATATAAGTCACCTGAGCACATTGAAAGAATTCACCAAGAGAGTAATAAGAGAGCTCATAGACTGGGAAAGCTACTCTAGAAATGGCACATCAGACAAAGGCCTTATTACTAAATTCTACAATAGCTTGCAAGCTTACAATTAGAGGAAAACTAACTGATCCCTGAGGAGGTGGGCAAAGGGCTGGAACAGAAGTTTCACAGAGGTAGAAATCTGAATGGTCAATAAACATATAAAAATGTTCCCAATTATTAGCCACATGAGAAATGCAAATTAAAATGACAATGAGTTTCCACTTAACACCCTCAAAGATAGCCCAATTCAAAAATCAGAAAGCAACAAGTGTTGCAGGGCCTGTTGTGAGATAGGAACTCTTGTCTACAGCTGGTTGAGCTGTAGGTATATATAGCCACTATGGAAATCATTTTGGCAATATCTAAAGCATATAGAAATTTATCTACCATACAACCCTGCAATCCCCCTACTGGGTGTATAGCCAGAATAGGCAACAACAACAAAAAAACATGACCAGACATCTGTGCTCCAATGTTCATCGCAGCACAATTCACAATTGCAAGGAGTTGGAAACAGCCTAAATTTGAATCAACAGATGAATGGATTAGAGAATTGTGGAACACACATTTTTATCACAAAAAAAGCAGTGATGAGCACATGAAACATATTGCTGCATGAGAAGAACTGGAGGAAATTATACTAAGTGAAGCAAGCCAAGCACAAAAAAACAAGTACAGAATGAGTCCACCGAGGTAAGCTTATTAAAAAAAAATGTCACTGGTGTGTAGGGAAAAAGCTACCATAAACAAAAATTCCTGGAGTGGGGTCTATATAGTATGGCATGGGTCAGACCAAATCCAGGGCTACACATCTTAGCAAACTAAAATGACCAGCAGGGTGGGGGATAGCAATGTGTAGCAGGGGAACTGCGCAGTAACCTACACAAGGGGAGCACATTGTTTCTATCTCCACAGGGAAAGAAGGACCATCCTTAAACCCGGTGTTCCAGGATGTGAATGCAGCATAACGGCATGGAGTGGGGAGCCAGTGAAGGGGTCTGAGGCCCTGGTCCTGATCTCAACTGTGTGGACAGCTGCCCTTTCATGCAGAAGAGCTGTCATCAGAGGACAGCACTGAAACTTCAATCTGGGGAGAGGGACAGGTCTGAACAGAGAACAGGGGAGCAAATGAAGGGGGAAGAAGAGAGTGGAGTGCATCCTGTTCACCAAGCTTTGAGGACAATATCCCTGCTCATAGCAGCCAATGCACAGACAGGAACATATGGCCAACCCCACTATGAAACACGATAGTCCTTGTTGACCCATGACATTATGGGGGACAGCACTGGAGACACACTGTTGGGATTTTGTTGGGGTCTCGTCCAGCGAGACCCTCACATGGGGGACCTTAGGGAGCGACGAACCTGGATGAAGAAAAGACACAGAGACGTGGAGCAAGACAAGTGCTGATCAAACTCCGTTTATTAGGGAGATATAAACCAATTTTATAAGGAAAGCAAGCCTAGGCAACAAGCCAAGGCATGAAACATAGTTATCTTCAAAGTTAACAAGTGCAGGTCAGCACACCTGCAAGTCAGAGGATAATCACAAGTGCTCTATTCATTACCTATATCATCTTGTCCAGCCTCGAAGGCCAGGGCTGTCCCTACAACCACCCTCCAAAGGAGGCCAGCTCTCCACAACTCAAGGTCTATGCAAAAGTTACAAAAGTAACAGAGCACAAATCTCAGGCAAATAGACCATGACAGAGTTTAGGCTATGTGACTGTAGCCAGGTCAAGCATGTCCAGGCTGGATGGCTCCAGATAGGATTTCAACAGATCTAACCCCACCACACTGAAGCAAAATGCTAAGGGCCTGTAGCATAGCAGCAGGGGAACTAGCACAGGGAGGTCCTGAGAAAGTTTCAAGGGTAGACTTTGGGGACAGGTTATGAATCCCAATTGGTCTTGACTGGAAGGCCCTTTTAGAGGTCAACAAAGGGTCTTTGCACTATTTAAAGGCTTTTCTTTATTTTTTTTGGTCATTTTTTTGTTGTCATCGTCCTTTTGTTTTCTTTTACTGATTTGTTTTGGTATGTCTTGGTTTTTTGAGCATATTATTATGTCTGCAGGTCTATGTAGATAAGATTGGTTGAATGAAAATTCTGGAGGAGAAAACAACAGGACTGATGGTTCTGTGTGAACATGGGAGAGGAGGTGGGTGGAGGAAAGTAAGTGGTCCTAACCATCCCAGAGATAAGAGAAGAACAAGTGATTCAAAGACAGGGTGTGGAAGGTGTAGGACATCTGGTAGGACTTGACCAAGGGCAATGTAATGAAGAGAAATCACTGAAACCCAAAACGAAGGCTGAACATGATACTGGGACAAGAGGACAGTAAAAAGAAATAGAAAGGACTAGGAGGCTAAGGGAATTTATAGAGTTTAAATACAACCATGTACATATGTAAATATATTTATATATGAGGATTGGGAAATAGATCTATGTGCATATATGTATAGGTCTAGTATTAAGGTAGCAGATGAACTTTGGGCCTCCACTCAAGAAGTTCCTCAATGCAAGAACACTTTGCTCTATTAAATTGACTTTCCACAATACTCACCTTTCTGGCATGATTGCTGAAGTCAAAGTGGGCGCATAAACAAATGTGCTGAAGATAGTTGATGGTGCCTCACTATCAAAAGATATAGCATCTGTGGTCTTAAATGCTTGAAGGTAAACAAGTGGCCATGTAGCTCAGAAGCAACAAAGCACACATGGAAGAAACACACCAGGCTGAGTGACCATGAGGTGTCAAAGGGATTAGGTATCAGGCATCAAAGAGCCAAAATTCATATCCTTGTGAATGAGGTGGGGTGCAGATTGGGGACCCAAACCTATTTGTAGGCAACTGGACATCCCCTTATAGAAGGGTCGTGGGGAGGAGATGAGCCAGTCAGGGTGCAGTGAAGCAAAAATGAAGCATACAACTTTCCTCTAGTTATTAAATGCTTCCTTCCCCTCACTACCATGATCCCAATTCTACCTTACAAATCTGTCTACCAGAGGATGTATACTGGTACAGATAGGAACCGGAAACACATGGCATCCAGGACAGATGATCCCTTCAGCACCAATGGTGTAAGTGATGATACTGGGAGGGTGAGGTTAAAAAGGGGGAACTAATTATATGGATCTACATATAACTTCCTCCCTGTGTTATGGATAACAGGGAAGTGAGCTAAGGGGCACATTGGACTGTGTATGATATAACAAAATAACAAAAATTCACAAGTTATCAAGGGTTCATGATTGGGGAGGGAAGGGGAAAATGAGGACTTAACATCAAAGGCTTAAGTAGAAAGAAAATGTTTTGAGAATGATGATGGCAACAAATGTACAAATGTGCTTTGCATATAATGGATGTATGTATGGATTGTGATAAGAGTTGTATGAGCCCTCAATAAAATGATTTAAAAATAGTGGGGATTTTTTTTTGAACAAGGTGAATGCAGATAATTTTTTCCAATAATTATCTTAAAATAGTGAAAAATAGAAAGCAGCCATATAATTAACTAATATGTCAGTTGCAATAGAAATGATAGTCTCTTTTAAGCTAGTTCGTTTAAGAATTTTGTTAATTGATATCACACACATGTGTGTATTTACATGTTTGCTTATTAGGAAAACCACCCCTGGGACTCCTTAGAAGCTACCTTATTTTAGAGAACTTGACAAAACTCAGGGTGGTTTTTTGATGTCTGTACACTTGGGAAGTGATTTCATTTTCGTTTCTGGACAAGAAAGCATTTTCACATTCCAACTATTTCCCCTTTAGTCTCCAAAGAAATTGTTTTCTGCACAGGAAGTAAAGGATGCTCATGTAGGAACACTAGCTAATACTCTGAAATATCTGCATTTCAGCCAGAAGTTTGTTCTTAGACTCAACTGAATGATGACCTCACCCCATTGGTAACCTGGGATCCTAAGCACAGGCAGAGACATTGTGAATGTATCCTGCTTCCTCCCCTTATCAGCACAGCATACATCTAATAATGAATTCAACCTTATAGGACAGAGTAGTTCCATGACTGTGAGTTTCAGACTGTAACTCTGAAATCAAAAATGACTTCAATTTTCAGATGCTTGAATGTTTACAAGGTATCATGACTTAGATAAGGGGGGAATGGACAGAAAGCAAGATGTCTTTTGTTTAGAGATTGGATTATGAATTGTTAATTACCTTAAGGGAACAAAAAGTCCACAACTATATTGAAAATGTTACTATTCTCTTTTGAAAATAGTCTTGAAGAATAATTTTCCCACCAACTTACATGGAAATGGAGATTTGATCCTGTTAAAGGAAACAGAAACTCTTTATGAGAGTAGAATATATATCTTTCTCCTGAAGAGCACCAGGTGGGTTCGAACTGCTCAGATGGCAGGTAGCAGTCTATGTGTAGCCACTATCCCACCAGGGCTTCTTGCAGTAGGTTAATGTTATGAATGATTTTCAAACCCTATCTCATTCAAATTCCTTAAAGACCATCCACATCATTTTCTTCTGCCACATCCCTCACTCTCAAGAACTCTTGACCTCTCAGAAAGTTGTTGTTGGTTTTAGATGTCATCCAGTAGATTTGACTGGGTCTCTGTGTATAACAGAATGCAATGCTGCAGGGTTTTGTGACTACAACTGTTATGCTAGAGACCATTCTTGTCATCATCTCTTCAAAGGACTGCTTCTCTTCTCAGACCACTATCCATTTACTTAGTCAAAGTATTAAACTCCCAATCCATATTGTCATCTATTCATTATCAGCCTGTTATTGACTATATTATCTGTAGTGACTAGACCTTGGAGAAGGGCATAATGTTTGTAAAGCAGAAGATCAATACAAACAAGGAAAACTCAATGGGATCCATTGATGTAGTGGCTGAAACAATGGACTCAAGTATAAAAATTGTGAGGTTGGCATCCTGTTTTATTATGTCGCACAAAGGATCAGAAACAAATTCAATGATAACTCAATTAGTTAGAATCAATTCAATGATAGCACAGAACAAACTCAATGATAACTGAAAACTTATCTGTCATCTATTTATCCAGCATCTCTCTATCACCTCGATATCTAGTTTGATAAGAGTTTGTGTTGCGTTTGAAGGATTCCGTAGGCAAATATTTAATGATTCAGGAAGCATCTAGAGAAGAGGGAAAAATGCAGAATGACTTTAACAAAAAGAAGTAGTCAACAGTTTAACATTTCAGGAGGTAGCATATGAGCAAAAACCAATGGTTCTGATGGATGAAATTCAAACTGTCTGAATTCATTGGCCAAAAGTAAGGCTCCATGAATTGATACAATATCTACTCAAATGTTTAAGAAAGCTGAAGAAGCACTCTGAGAACTTAATAATCCATACCAAGAAATTTGGAAGACAATTACTTGGCCAACTGACTGGAAGAGATCCATATTTAATCCATTCTAAAGAAAGATGACCCAAAAGGATGCTCAAACTGTAGAACAGTATCATTGATATCACACACAGGTAACAATTTGCTTAAGATCATTTAACAATGGTTGTAGCAGAACATTGGCAGGGAACTGCCAGAAGTTCAGGCGAGATTCAAAAGAGGATGTGGAACAAGGGATATCATTGTGGAACAAGGGATATCATGTGTGTGCATTTGGAACTTGTGCATGGATCAAGAGTCAGCTGTGCAAATGGAGCAATAATATATTTCATGGTTTAAAATCAGGAAGGGTGTGCTTCAGGATTGTATCCTTTTACCATACGTATTCACTCTGTATGATGAGCGAATCATCAGAGAAGCTGTGTTACATAAGGAAGAGTGTGGCATCAGGATTGGAGGCAGGGTTATTAACAAACAGCCTACAATATGCAGATGACACAACCTTGATTGCTGAAAGTAAAGAGGACTTGAAGTACTTGCTGATGAAGATGAAGATGAAGGATTGTAGCCTTCAGTATGGAATCAACTTGATGTAAGGAAGACTAAAATCCTCACAACTGTACCAATGGAGAAAGAGTTGCAGTTGTGAAGGATTTTGCTGAACTTGGATCTACAAGCAGCAGTCAAGTGATTAAAAGATAGATGTCATTGGGTAAATCTGCTGCAAAAGAGCTCTTTGGAGTATTGAAGAGCAATGATGTTTCTTTGAGGACTAAGGTGCACCTGACCCAAGCCATGATATTTTTCATTGCATTACGTGCATGTGAAAGTAGGACATTAAAGAAGGAAGACCATAGAGGAATTGATGTATTTGAATTTTGGTGATGGAGAAGATTGAAAGTAACATGGACTACTAAACATCCAAACAGAATTGTAATGGAAGAGTTAAAACCAGAGTGCGCCTTAGAGGTAATGATGCCAAGATTCTACCTTACATACTTTGGAGATATTGTCAGGAGAGACCAGTCCCTGGAGAAGGACATCATATTTGATAAAGTGGAAGGGTGGCGAAAATTAGGAAAGTCTTTCATGAGATGGAATGACATAGTGGCTATGTTAAGGGGCTCGGGCATAAGAACAATTGTGAGAACGATGCAGAATTTGCAGGCTTTTGCTCTGTTGTGCATCTGGGTTGAAGATGATTTGATGGCACTTAACAGCAAAAAGGTTGCATTTTGTCCATTTTCCCCCCTGCAGGGTTAATATATTCATGTGCTTTAACCTTTAGCCTATAAATTTGCTGGATTTTATTACATTATCAAACCAACCTTACAACCCTGAAATTAACTGCCGAGTTATATATAGATTTGTGTTGCATAGTCCTTAAGTGTGTGGAGATTTTTCTCTTATCTTTGATATTGATTTCTACTTTGATTCTATTGTATAGGATTAGACTGTATAATTTCAGTTGTTCTAAATATTTTTGAGGTGCATTTTTATGGCAAATCACTTTTTTTTCTTTCTATGTATTCTGTAGACTTTTTGACAAGAATCTTATTTTGTAGTTGTTGGTTAGAACGTTCTATGAATGTTCTTTAGTTCTTTATGGTAAATGCTATCATTGAATTCGTCTATATCCATTAATTCTTTTGATGTGAGAAAAGTATTGAAGTCATCAACTATAATTGAAATTTTGATTATTTCCTCTTTTGATTCCATTAGTCTTTGTTTAATATTTTGTCTGTTATTTGGTGTATTAGTATTTTGAATTGTGTGTTTCTTGATTGGTTGGTTGTTTTAGAAATGTATAACATTACTTTATGTTTCTGTTAATTTTGTTTTCTGTGAAGTCTATTTGATATTCATAAACCACTTATTTGCCTGTTGATTAATGCTTACATGACATTTGTAATAGATGTGCAGCTAAATGTATATTTAATGAAGCAAACACACACATAAACATTCATCCCTTTACTTTCAACATGCCTATATTGATATCTTTGAAGCTGAATTTCTTTTTACTATATAGTTGAATTACATTATGCTTCTTTCAACATTATTTCGAAACAATTTAAAAATTGCCTAGACATTTTCTGAATAAAACATACAACTTCCACATACCCTTCCATACTTTTCCAATTTTAATATTTTGATGCCTTTTTCTTTTATCTTTACTTATCTTTCTCTATCCAGTGCAGGCTTTTTTTTTTGACAATTAAAAAGAAAACACTTTTAATGACAATTAGGGGTCACAGGACAGTTTGACAGGACAGCAACCATAAAAGTCCCAAGACAATGGAGCATACAATGCAACAGATTAGTGTTCTTCGCTCTCATCCTCTCCATTGGTGCTATCTGCTCGAAGCTCCTCTTCGTCCTTCCCAAGGGCAGCTGTGAGCCCTGGGGCTCGGAGGATTCTCCTTCCTCTGTACCAGTGAACAAAGGCATGCTTGGTGTACAACAGTTCAAACTTGTGGCCCAGGAGAGTGCAGCCCTCAGCAATGGATGTGGTGTTGCTCAGCATGCACACAGCTCACTCAGGTGCAGACTTTTTTATTATTAACAATTTGACTTTAAGTTGCAACAATAGTATCTCATTATTGCTTAAAATTTTAGTATGGATATCTAAAATGAGGGTTCACTACTCCAACACTGCAGTACAAGCATCAAAATCACTGAAATAATTTTGATACAATTTTGCCACCCAATTCACAAATCATATTCAATTTTCATCAACTGTCTCAATGATACATGTTATAAGTCTATTCTCTGTCCTACATTACATATTGTGCTGTCATGTCTCTTTAGTTTTTTTCAGTTGTTTTTCCTGACTTCTATGGGAGGTCTTAGTGGTGTAGTGAGTAAAACACTGAACCCCCAACCACAAGGTCAGTAGTTTGAGGCACCAGCCCTCGGAGCAGAAAGATGAGGCTTTCTATTTTCATGAATATTTAAAACCTGTAGAGGAAGTTCAACTCTGTTTTACAGGGACGTCATGAGTTGGAATCAGCTGAGCCCTGGTAGTGCAGTGGTTGTGTGAAGGACTGCGGCCCACAGGGTTGATGGTTCAAATCCAGCAGCAGCTCTCCAGGAGCAAGGCTGGGCTTCTTACTCTCACAAGGGCAGTGATGAGAAGGAAAAAGAAAAAGAAAAAATGAGTTGGAATCAACTCAATGGCAGTGCTTACTTTTGTTTGTTTGCTTATTGGTTTTGAAGAAGTCCAGGTGGCTCAGTGGTCCAAGTATTTTACTGGTAACCCCAAAGGCTATTATTTCTTATTTTAGTTAATGAGTTTCAATGTATTACTACAATTTTTGATGTTCTAAATATTCAATATCTGGCAGGTGGAATAAATTCAGTTTAATTCCGATTACTAGTAATTGGAGAAAGTCATCATGCTTGGTAGAGTAGAGGGTCAGTGAAAGAGGGGAAGACCACCAACTGATTGCCACAATGGGATCAAACATAATAAAGATTGTGAGGATCACGTAGAATCCAAGCAGTGTGTCAGTCTGTTACACCCCCTAACAACAACAGTTTTGTAACGATGTGGTATACCCATTTTTTCTCATCATCCCTGTTCCAGTTGTAAAATAAATAGGTTTTTCTTCAAATATTCTCCCAGCCCCCATCCCATAATTGTTGGATATGGTCACTCTGACTGCAATGCCATTTTTAAGGTGTTCCCAGTCAATGAACTAGGAAATACACACACAAACACACTCACCTATATTGACTTGTATATCAATCTTTAATTAAGAGGTTGAACTGATACTTCTAGTATAATTTGGAATTTTAACAAGCAGATGATGCTCATGATGCCGGTTTGATGAGCACACTTTGAGAATCACTTTTATTAACAATTCAACAAGATGGGTTTATTCTAGTTCCTCTCTCACAGTTTGCTTATATGCAATTTACATTTACTATAGTGAGAAAAAAATATACTTACTTCTATGTTCAATACCTCAGCTATCAACTTTTAGCAAAATGTAATCATGAAGATGCTCCTTCATTCTCTCTTGCTGAGTGTTGATCCCTTACACTCAGTAACACCTCAAAAAAAATAATGCAGATACCTGAACTCATAAACTGCTCTATTTTTTACACAGAATATTCTAAGATGTCTTTAGAGAATTTTCTCCTTAAAGTTATTTTAAAAATCAGAAACACAAAACAAAAACCTCTACTGCAAGCACAAAAAAATCCCACATCAGAGAAAATTTTCTACAGAAAATTGTTTATTGACCTAATTTAAATTTTCATGATATATTACAACTCAATTGCTTCTTCAATATTGCAAGTCTATTTTTTTTCTTAAAAATGAAAAACAATTCAGGTCCAGAACTTTGAATCTGTAACTTGATGCATGGATAGCTTTGAGAAGAATGGAAATTCCAGAATATTTCATTGTACTCATGAATAACTTGTACGTAGATCAAGAGGTAAGTGTGCGAACAGATCAAGGGAATATCATATTGTTTAAAAATCAGGAATGGTGTGCATGTGGGTTGCATACACTCACCATACTTATTCAAGCTGTACAATGAACAAATAATCAAAGAAGTTGGTTTAAATGTAGAAGAATGTGGCATCCGGATTGTTGGAAGGCTTTTTAGCAACCTGTAATATGCAGATAATAAAACCTTCCTTGATAAAGTGGGCAGGACTTTAAGCACTTGCCGATGAATATAAAAGATGGAAACCTCAAGTGTGGATTATGACTCTGTGAAGATGACCAAAATTCTCACAACTGGATCAATAGGTAGCATCATGATCAATGGAGAAAAGATTAAAGTTTTCAAGGATTTCATCTTTTATTTTTGTAGTATCACTGCCCTGGTGGGAGTAGGAAGCCCAGCTGGATTTCATCTTGATTGGATCTACAATCAATGGACATCAAATCAGCACTCAAGAGACTTATCAATTTATTGTATTGGATAAATTTTGCTGTGCAAAATCTCTTTAAAGTGTTGGAAAACTAGAATGCTACTTTGAGGTTTAAGGCACATCTTCTTCAATGCATAGTATTTTCAGCCACCTCATGTGGATTTGAAAATTGGACCAAAAATAACAAAGACCAAGGAAGAATTCATGTATTTGGATTATGATGCTGACCAAAAATATTGAAAGTACATGCACTGCCAAAAGAACAAAAACAAATGTCTTGTGAAAAGTGTAGCTTGAGTCTTTCTTAGAGGTAAGGGTTACAAGAGTGCACCTCACATACTTTGGACATGCACTTAGGAGAGATCAAACCCGGGGAAAGGATGCCATGGTTGGTAAAGGAGAGGGTCTTCATAAGAGAGGAAGACCCTGGACAAAATTGATCACAGATAAAGCTGCAACGATGGCCTTAGATATAGAATGGTTTTAAGACTGGGGAGTCTTTTCTTCTCTTGTACATAGGGTCAATATGAGTCAGAACTGACTCAATGGTACTTAGCAACAATTATAAGAGCAGATGCAGGGTCAAAATTAGGGAATAGGGATCAGTCAGCTTGATTGCCTTACTGCTATCACTGTTTCAAGGGGCACATTCTTGACAAAATGGCTTAGTGTTATAAATATACAAAATTTTTTTTCTAAACATACAGTGTATACTAGTATGGGAATATTTAATATTTCATTGAAGCATTCTCAAACATCCAGAATCAAACAGTGGAAATAGACACAAAGTTGAACATAAGTATTCAGATTTTGCAATAATTATGGGGAAAAATTAAAACAAACTAATAAGCAGCCCTGGTGTTACAATAGTTAAGCATTCAGTTGCTTTTTGGAAGCCTGCCAATTAAACTTCTCCAGTGGATCCCTGGGAGAAAGACTTGCTTTTAAACTTAATAAACACAAAACTAGATCCATTGCCATGAAGTCTGTTCCAACTCATAGTTGTGCTGTTGAATAGGTGAGAGTAGCACTACACCCTATGGTTTCTGTGGCTATCAAACTTAAAGAAGACTATTCAACTTCATGGCTGTTCCCTTTAAATTGCCAACTTTTTGGTTAGCAGGTTAACAAGAAGGCTATATATGTACATATTACAATTGAACCAATTCCATTTGGGGAGGAGGCCACTATGAATTAAAATTTGACTCAATAGTACTTAGCAACAGCAATGATCACAATAAATTTGTTGCCAGTTAAATTGAAGCTACTTTGTGTAAATCTCAATTATTTTAAAACAGACAAATATATACACA
>PVJH01035214.1:0-19896 GCA_004026705.1 Nesogale talazaci
ACACACACACACACACACACACACACACGCACATAAAGTTCACAGTAAGAATATAGCCAATGTTTGCTGTGATGATTACTAGTTTCATTACTGTTTTACTTCTCTGCCCTAGCTCTTGACCAAAGGCAGGTAGCTGTGCGGTGGTGTGGCCTGGACTTGAGACACTACCAGCTTCCTCATGCCCCTGCCCGCTGTCTGCAAGGGGAGGGTAGCAGCTGCTTCCCTGACCCAGCCAAGGACCGACACAGCTGCTGGAATGACCCAAATGCCTCGGGTTTAGGGCTAGGTAGAGAACAGCTGGGTGTGTGGGCGCGGAGGAGGGGCAGGTGAAGGGGCAGAGAAGTCGGGACACCTATCTCTCCATGAGGCCCTCCCTAACAAGCCTTCCAGGTCCTCCTGGACCCTTTGACCTCACTCCCACCGCAGCCTGAGAGAGGAACTCCCCTCTTCCCCTTCATGGCCCTGCCTTCCTGTGCTTCCTCTCCAGTAGCTGGGGCCGGGGATGCCCCTGCACCCTCCCCAACCCAACCCAACCCACGTGCTGTCCAGCTGTCCCTGGCCCTGAGCCGGGCGCTCTGCCCGCCCACAGGGCTCACGAATTGCCAGCATTCACACTCTGGCCCCTGTGCCTCCACCTGTTCCCCTCGGTCTGGGTGGCAGGACTGCATGGCTCCATCTGTTGTGCTCCATCCAGGACTCCACTGCTAGCAACTAATTTCAAAACCCCCAACTTCCACCTGCTGGGAAGGAGTGGAGAGGGTCTGATGTAGGGGGTGGGGAGCTCATCCAGGAGGTGTTCTTTCCTGCCCAGGGCCCACCGGTCCTGCCTGACACACCAACATTCCAACATGAAACCAAGGGGAAAGTCCAAAATGGCCTCTGGGTACTGACAGGCATTCTTTCTTTCTGAGTCATGTATTCGTTCAGTCCCAGGAAGCAGGGCCTGGTTACGCAAAGGAGAAAAAGCGGCAACAGTAGCAACCTTTTCAGAATTCCTGAATGGTACAAGGGAGCGTCAACAAGTTCACTGAAAACAGAAATCCGTCCACGAATTCTTTGAAGCCCCTTTGTACCAGTAGTATGTGCACACACTTGACTTGATGAAATGTTTAAAAGATGAAAGCGTCACAGTGCAAGCTCACGGATTTCTTTCCTCCAGGCGGAGGAGACCATTGTTATCCAGTGGGTGTGTCTCTTTTCAGGCAATTTCCATATATTTGCATAGGTGCTGCAGACACCTCAACACCCTGTGTGGGGAGGGGAGAGCTGCTGTCCCCGTCAGTCTGCTGTGACTGTGGTCCAGGAGGCCACCAGGCCTTGCTCCGAGATGTCTCTGGGTGAAGTGGACCCACCAGCCTTTCGATGGGCAGTCATTCTTGGGCAGTACTTTGCACCAGCCAGGAATAGCGACATCATATCCATAGGAAATGGAGTACTAAATGTGGGCTTGGATTCTGTTGTTACATTTTATTTAAATTAAGAACTATAAAGATGCTACTACTAAATTCACTAGGGGGAAAAAAAATCGCCCCTGAGTGGGTCCGTACAGATCTACAACCATCTCTTTGAGTGCCTACTGCTTGCTGGGACTTCTCACGGTCCAGTTACCTGTCGTGTAAGTTGTTTCTTCTTGGGTCACAAAGAATGGGTGTCTCCCTCCCACGTTGGAGCCTCCCCCAGCATCGCCACTCTCTGCATTCTTATTACCAGTGCACAAACTATTTTAGGAAGGACACTATTTTAAGGGTGTAAAAATTAGCAAAAGTATCCTTAGGGTCATCTTATGCAGATGCAAAGTTTTTTTTTTTCTAGGAAAACCACTTTTTCCTTCATAATTCTGGGTCCCCGTAAGATGATTTCTTTCTCCACTTGAGAGAAGATTGCTGCTCTTAGAAGGAGAGCCGTGGCCCAGAAGGTGGGAGGCAGTGTGTAGATGCAGGTGAAGGGAGACGAGGAAACGGGCAGTGTGCAGAGAAAGAAGTAGCACTTGCTGCACCCGGGGCAAAGACTGGAATGACCCACAGAATGGAAACAGTTAAGTAAAACCTGGCACATCCACTTGGTGGAATATTAGGCAGCCATCAAAAGGATAGTGATGAAGACTATGGGGGAACATGGACTATAGTTTGGACAGTAAGTTTACAACCTGGAATGTAGAACTACAAGTACTTGATGATGACACTGTGACGTGGGCCTCCATAGGAACACGATGGATAGCGATCAGATTTGCTGTCGTGGCAGGGTTGTAGCTGCCTGATTATGATGGTCTGCTTTCCTCCGTGTTACTACTCTGTTTCATTATCTCATGCCCTAGATGGATGGTTCATACAAGAGTCAAATAGCGGCAGGCAGAAGGAGAAAAGGAAAGTGGACACCAGAGAAAGGGGACAGGGAGGAGGGCCTCGAAGCAGAAAGGAGGCCCGAGGGAGAGACCATCTGAGAAGAGGGAGGCTGGGGTCTGAGAGTCCCACTCACCTTGGCAGCTGCAGCAGCCAGCATGGGCTCAGATGCTTTCAGACCTGTTTGACCGAAATGCCGCCTGCTCTGCACGCCGAGGTGGAGTCTGTTTCTGAGCCTCCTTGCCTCTGCCCTCTGTGCTTTCTGAACCCTGCCAAGGAGCTGGGGTCCCAGGTTCAGGACTATGTGCTTTGGGCACTCAGAGTCCAGCAGGATGGGAGGAGATGAGGGTGTGGGTTAAGAGCAGTTAGAACGGATTAAAGAAACACTCAGGTATGGAAACACCGTGGAGATACCGCAGGTCCCTTTCCAGGCCACCACGGTAAAGGGATTTCGCTGTGAAGGGTGTCGCAGGCGGTTTGGGGCTTCCTGGTGCACATGAGAGTTCTGTGCCCACTCTCCTGCCGCTTGGTGAGTGTGTGGGAACACATCGGACATGTTTGCAGTGCTGTGAGACTTACCAGGACGTAATGCAGAGACCCCGAGGGAGGCTGTGCAGTTAGAGGATGGGGTCCTGCGGACAGGCTCACCACAGGGCTGCCGCAAACTTTCTGCTGGTAAACACTGCAAGAGAGGGGGCTGTTTCTACGATGAGCTGTGTGCGTGGATGCATGGTGGAGGGTCCCAGAAGGCTTCACAGAGACTCAGACATGTTCTAGCTGCTTCTGAAAGAGTGGGCAGGCAATGGTCGCGGAGAGTAGAAGAGTTTTCCAATGAGGGATTGACGAAAGCAGCGAGGACTCTTCTTTGCTGTGTGTCTCCATCAAAAGGTGGTTGTGCCGTGGCCGGTGCTTGGAGAGAATGCACCCTGAATCTTGGGGCTCACACTCGTGATGTGACCCACGGAGGAAGACACCAGAATGAGGGGGGTTGTCTTTGTTCTCCTGCTTTAATCCTGGTCCATTTACTGCAATTTGGGAAGAAGATGAAACAGCATGGGAAGACATTATTGATGTTCATTCTGTTGACTGGTGACGTCATGGAAACCGTGAGGAAAGACACTGAGCAGTCTCCCAGATGCCCCGCTATGGGGATTGCAAAGGCTTTCAGGGGCTCAACTTGTCTGATCTCCTCCTGATGTGACCAGCCTTCTAACATTCTAATCTTGAAAGTGAAAAGTTGGAAGACGTGCTTGTGTGGGACTTAAGCTGGACACTGGACAACATGACCCCTGGACCTTGCGTTCATTTCTTCTCGCTAGACTATCCTCAGCCCAATGGAATCATAAACAGTGCAGTCCTATTTGGTGGGCAAAAAGTCACATGTTAGGAGAGACGCTCTGAGTTTGTTCAGTAAGAATCTTGCTGTAGTTCCCTGTGGGTTCTACCCTATTGAAATGGCTCCCAAAGGAGCGCTTGCATGGTCCAGGCACTACTCACAGTGTCTTCCGTGTACTGGCTCACTCGAGGCTGAACAAACCTGCTCCAAATCAGGCTCAATTATCCTCAAATCAAGTTTGACTCACAGGGACCCTGGAGGACAGGGTGCGGCTGTCCCTGTGGGTTTCCAAGTCTGTAACTCTATCCTGGAGAAGAAAGCTTTGTTTTTCTCCCATGGAGAGGCTCGTGGTTTCAAACGACCGGCCTTGTGGTGAGAAACCCGGCACCTAACCACTCCACCACCAGGGCTCCCGAGAACAAACCCGCTGAGATAGCGTCACTGTCTCCTAAGGCTGCCTCAGCCAAATGCACGAACTGGGGGGCTTATAAGAAAAAGAACGGCATTGTCTCACAGCTCCCAGGAGCCCCAGTCCTTGGGTTGCCATGGCAGCAGGACTCTGGCACGACATAGTTCTCTTGTCTCTCTGCCTCTCGGTCTCTTATCTAACCAGAAACCACTCCATGACACGAGAACCTGCCCCCTCCCCCCTACTCCAATATAGCCTCATGTTACTTTAATCAATGACATCTTCAAAGACCTCTTTTTCAAACACAGTCACTTTCACATGTAGGTACTTTCACGCATAGGTACTGTGGTGGTCATGTGCTTATGTTAATTTCATGATTGAGATGTAGGGGTGGAGTCTAGCCTGTTCATCTGGAGATAGCCATTGAGTAGCCAACGAGGCCTCTCTGTGGGCATGACTTTCTCCTGAGACTTCTGGGAAATCTTGTGATATTTCCTCATGAAGATGAGAAGTTATCTTCCCCAGTTGTTGGGAATGAGTCTCAGAGATGATGAATCATGGACAAGACAAGCTGGCAGCGTTCAAGAAGCTGGAGGAGCCGGCGGAGAGACCACACGGCTTTGCCCTGATGGAGCCAGACCTCTGAAGCTGGGGCGGCCACATGGAGACCTCTGCCAGCAATGAGTTACTTCTGTTGTTGATGGACCCTGAGCCCTGGAAGCGAGGAGCCATGTGGAGACCCCTGCCAGCGCCGGAACTCTGCACCCACTGACCTGTGACTTCATGAGTTGGAAGGAGACTTTATAAACTGATTTCAGGCCTATGGGTTAATATCGGACTTATGACTTTGAACTGAACTGGGCTCAATGTCCTGTTCCTCGGTAAATAAACCTTTTCCCTATATCTATAGGCATGTCTATGAAATTTGTCCCTCTAGCCTACCCAGACTAACACAGGTACCAAGGCTTCAATGGAGCTTTGGGTGGGGAGTGGGGGCAGGAGACATATATTTAAATTTCAAACTATAACAGATAGATGCTAGTGTGGTCCCCATTGCACAAATCCTAAAGCATGAAGTAGAGAAGTTAAGACATTTGCTGATGAGTAAAGACGTTAGATCTTTGTGGGGTAGGAACTGGACTTCAACCTCAGCAATCTGATTTCTCTGTTCGCAGTTACTTTGTAAATAGACCTGAGAACATGTCTAACATCTCACTCATCAGCTCTATCCATGGGCTTCATTTTGAAGCTGAAGATGGAGTGTGCTCATCAAGAAGACTTTCATTCCCTGCAATGTTAGAAAACGCTGCTGTAATCCCCTGAACTGACATACCCTGCTGTGTGGTCAAACTCTGGGGGATGTTTGTATCTGTTTTCTCTCTCTCTCCTTCTTCCTCCCTTCCTTTCTTTTCATGAAACAACTGAGTCCACTCTGGGAACCTTGAAATGATATAAATCTAGAGTCTGTGCCGAGATGGACAGCCTGGCTGAGCACATACCAGGGTGCCATTTGGTAATCTGCCCTCACGGACTCAATTGATGTTCTCAGAATTAGTCCACAGCTAGCATAGACCTCCAAATGCTCGCTATCGTATCAATGATGCAGCTGCACCTGCCACTTACTGATTTTGTGTTACTGTTAAAATTCAGAAATATGTTCTTCTAGGTTCACACTGGAGCCCTGGTGGCATTGTGACTACACATTGGACTACTGAGTGCAAAGTCAGCAGTTCAAAACCACCAGTTGCTCCTTGGGAGAAAGATGAAGCTTTCTACTCCCATAGAGTTATTCTCCAGGGGAGGGATTAAAAAAAAAGAGTTATTCTGCAGAGGGACCTGGGGGGGGGGGGCAGGGAGGGCAGCAAGGAGGTGGTAGTGAGCAGTGAGCAAGCAGTGCCATAGATAGGGGAACAACTAGGGAATTAAAATCAACAAGGAGGATGTGTTAGTCCCTGTAGAGTAGAGAAACAAATTCATAAACACGCATTTGTATATAAGGAAGAGTTTATATATAAGAGGAATAGAACATTGAGAAAGCATCCCAACCCAGTCCAGTCCAAGTCCATAAGTCCCATATTAGCCCAAATGTCCGATAAGTCCTCTTAAGACTCACGAAGCACATGCAATGATGCCAGGACAATCACAGGCCAGGGGGTGCAGAATCTTGTGTATCCAGTGGTGGTAGAAACATCTCAGCACTGGCAGGCGCCTTTCTGTGGCTTCTCAAGCATCTCAGCACTGGCAGGGGTCTCTACTTGGCTTTTCCGGCTTCAGAGGTCTGGTTCCATCAGAGTAAACTCAAGTGACTTCTCCTCCAAGATGTCTCACAGGGATTCAATCTTGTGTCTTATCAGTAGAGCGTCTCCAAGAGACTGAGTCATAAGTCTCTCCCTCCAAGGGGAAATACAGCCAGATTTCTCAGAAGAAAGCATACCCACACAGAGATCTCGTTGGCTATCTCCAGATTGACAGGCTAGACTCTACTCCTACACTCCCCATCCTGAAGTTGACATGAGATTACATGACTGTCACAGATTAGGATGTAGAGATCCTGGGGGTGTTTGAGCAACAGCAATCTAGCCAAGGTAGAAGAAAACAGAGGAAAGATGTAGGAAGTGAAGCTATGGATAGAAGTATAAGCATAGGGGTGTGCATATGTAATACATTAATTAATAAAAATAGAAGTATTGACCTATATACATTTATCTGTATGGCAATACACTAGGTAGTGGACTGACTTCGGGTGTCTTCTGCTCAAGCCCTCTCTCAATGCAAGAACACTTTGTTCTAACAACCTGGCATTCTGTGCTGCTCACCCTCCCACCATGATCGCTGAGGACAAAATAGGTATCTCAGCAAATGTGGTGAAGAAAGCTGGTGGTGCCTGGCTATCAAAAGATATAGCATTTGGGGTCTTAAAGGCTTGATGTTAAACAAGCAACCACCTAGCAGAACAGCAACAAGGCCCACACGGACGAAGCACACCAGCCTGTGCAATCTTGAGCTGTCAATGGTATTAGGTAACAGGCATGAGAAGACACAAAGAAAATAACGAAAATCCATACTGTTGAAAATGAGGGGTGTTGGCACAGAGACCCAAAACCTTTCTGTAACCAATGGGACATCCCCTCACAGAAGGGTCACAAGAAAGGGATGAGTTAACCAGGGTACAATATAGCATCAATGAAATACATGGTGTTCCTCTGGTGCTTTGAGGCTTCCTCACCCCGCCCCATTCCCACTTTCATGACCGCAGTACTGGGGAGCATGTACACAAGTACAGGTAAGAGATCCAGGAATAACAATGGGATTAGTGGTACCAGGAGGGTAGGGGGAAGGTGGGGAGGGTAGGGGGAAGGTGGGGAGACAAAGGGAGAAAGGAAAAACCAATAACAAGAGGCTATGGCCTCTTGTGATCCTGTCACAAGTATCAGTAATGCTGAGATTGTGGAAACTCTGAGATAGCAGAAGTAGACCTAGAAAACATCCTTCCATATTAGCACCATCAGCTAAAAACGATTTTTTTTCATTGTAGGCATAAACTTGAAGGAATTGAAAACACGAATAAAAAGCAAAACTCTGTCCAGCAGATTCAAAGAACAAAGTAAAAAATTTTAATGTGAAATAAAATAGTTGCCATCCAGAAATTCACAGACATGCCCATCGTGGACAATGTTGACACTGAAGCTGTGCATAAGCTGTCCTCTGGCAGGTCTATCCCAAGCAGCACATAGCCTAGAAAAACCCACACGCCCATGCTCTGACGGGCATGCACACTGATGATCGTCATAGCAGCATTGTTGAAAACAATGCTTACACCCTCCTCCCCCCGAAAAAGAAAAAACTAAACCAAAGATCCATCAAAAATGTCTAAAAGTTATAGCATGTTCACATAGCGGAACAGCTCACAACACTGGAAAGAAAGAAGGCACGTGGACAAATACTGATTAATCTTCAAACATAATATTGAGCAAAAGAATCAACACATACATAATATTGAGCAAAAGAATCAACACATAAAGTGCTGTTAAAAAAAAGAGAAGGAAAAAAAATTTAAGAAAGAAATCAAAAGTAGACCTTGCTAGTCAGAATAAAGAAACATTGTCAGACCCAAGTACAAAAAAGTCCAGGTGGTAGTTCTTGCTGGCAAAATAAGTAGGAGGTGGCACACTGAGAGTTTCCAGACTCTTGGCAATATTATATTTATATATAGGTGCTTAACTTAAGGATTTATTTTATATTTAGTTGTCAAGCTGTATGTTGACATTTTGAGGGCTTTTTTTAAAAATTATTTTACACTTTTCCAACTTAAAAAAAATTTCCATTATCAAGTATCAGGCATCAAAGACCCAGAACAAAAAAAAATAATATCAATGCAAATGAGGGGAAGTGCAGTGTGGAGATACAAAGTATATCTGTAGACCATTAGACATCACCTTACAGAAGGGTCACAAAGAGGAGATGAGCCAGTCAGGGTGCAGTTTAAGACCAATGAAACATACAACTTCCCTCTAGTTCTCTAATGCTTCTTCCCTCTTATCGTGACCCCAATTCTACCTTACAGATCCGGCCAGACCAGAGCATGTACACTGGCACAGATAGGAACTGGAAACACAGGGAATCCAGGACAGATGAACCCCTCAGGATCAACAATGAGAGTAGAGATACCAGGAGGGGAAGGAGCGAGTGGGGGGAGGGAAGGGGGGATCAATCACGATGATCTACATATAACCCCCTCCCAGGGGGATGGACAATGGAAAATTGGGTGAAGGGAGACATCAGTCAGTATAAAACATGAGAAAAATTATAATAATTTCTAAATTATTAAGGGTTCATGAGGCAGGGATGGAAAAAATGAAACACTGATAACAAGGGCTCAAGTGGAAAGCAAATGTTTTGAGAATGATGATGGCAACAAATGTACAAGTATACTTGATACAGTGGATGGGTGGATGGATGGATTGTGATAAAACCTGTATGAATCCCCAATAAAATAACCTTTAAAAAAAGAAACAGTAAAAATAATCCCAATTTTGAAGTAAAGTGGACTAGTTGAAATTAGAGCAAATTAGAAAAAGCTAAAAGGAGAATTATTGTACTGGAAGATAGATCTGAAGAAATTATCTAGAAGTGAAGCTTTCAAAACACCTAAAATTTTAAAGCTATATTAAAATCAGTCAGAAAGAAAAGATTCCTAACCTTCAGAGAAATAACAATTAGACTGACACCTCTTCTTCTAAGTAGAGAAAGCCTGGGGACGAGGAAATAATAACTTTAATATACTCAATAAAAACAACTCTTATTCTAAAAGTTTTATGCCTAGTAAATGTTATCTTTCATAAAAGAGATGCACAAAAAATATTAAGTAACGGCTGAGCCCCGGTGGCGTAGTGATTGTGCGCGGGACTGCGGCCCACTGGGACGGAGGTTCAATTCCAGCAGTGGGGCTGGGCCTCCTACTCCCACCACCGGAGAGCAGTGATGCCAAAAAAAAAAAAAATTAAGTAACTCACTCTTTAAAGATAAATTAAAGTAGAAATTTAAGAGACCAAGAAAAGTCTAAAAAGAAAAACACTACATGTCAAGTTTGTAAAACACTACTAGTTTGGTAATTTAGAGGAAAGTTATAATCTTAACTGTTTAGATTAGAGAATAGTATGGCGGAGTTAAAAAAAAAGAACTAAAATTTAACTTAAGAAATTTAAGGAATAGCAATAGATTAAGCTCAAAGAAAGTAGAAAGAAAGAAGCTTAAAATGAAATCATTAGTGCCAATGAGTTAGAAAATAGAATCAATAATGCTGTGCGGTCATGTGCTTATGTTAATTTCATGATTGACATGTAGGGGTGGAGTCTAGCCTGTTAATCTGGAGATAGCCATTGAGTAGCCAATGAGGCCTCTGTGTGGGCATGGCTTTCTCCTGATACGTCTGGGAAATCTCATGATATTTCCCTCGTGGAGATGAGAAGCTGTCTCCTCAGTTGTTAGGAATTAGTATCAGAGACGATGAATTACAGACAAGATGGCAGTGTCTGAGGGGCTGCAGGAGCCGGAGGAGAAGCCACACGGCCTCACCCTGATGGAACCAGACCTCTGAAGCTGGAGAAACCACGTGGAGACCCCTGCCAGCGCTGAGTTACTTCTACCACCACTGAACCCTGAGCCCCGGAAATGAGGAGCCATGAGGGGACCCCTGCCAGCGCCGGGACTCTGCACCCACTGGCTTGTGACTTCGTGAGTCGGAAGGAGACTTTATAGACTGATAGCAGGCATATGGGCTAATACCAGACTTATGACTTTGAACTGGACAGGGTTGGGATGCTTTCTTAATGTTCCATTCTTTTTGTATACAAACCATTCCCTCATATCCATATGCAAGTCTATGTATTTGTTTCTCTAGTTTGCCCAGACGAACACAAATGCCAATAAAATGGACAAAAATCTGCAGAGAGGGAGCACGTAGAAGGAGATAGTGGAACTCAAGAACATTAGGAAGGAATGGGGGGGGCAGGTTAACCCACGTATGCTGCAGAGACTTTTAAATGATAATATGAAAAAAAGCTTGTGCCAAGAATTTTGAAAACCTCTGGAAAAATTGTTATTTACCAAAACTAATTCAAGGAGCAAAAACAACTCTGAATTGCCTTAAAACCAATAAAGAAATTGAACCAATAGTTGTATCAAAGATTTAAGAAACAAGTCATTCCAATCATACATAAAGTCTTCAAGAAGTACAGAAAAGAAAAACGTTTGACTCGTTTTATGAACCTGGTGTTGATGCTAGAACCAGATCCGGGAAAATATGAGGAAGCATTGAGTTCACTTTAATGGTGGTGGAACAATTTGAAGAGGGATATCCATAGTGCCTATATAACACAAAGAGTATAATCAATGGTACTGAATTATACATGCAGAAGCTGTTGAATTGGAGGATGTTTTGTTATGTCTATTTTTGCCAAAATTGAAGAAACAATTACATACATAACAACGAGTATCAGGAAGAAGAAAATGTTTTAAAATTGATTTCAGTAAAGATTGTACAACTCTTCTTTATAGGATTGAACTATTGAATTGCAAGATTTGTGGATGAAGTGCTAATAAAACTGTTAAAACGTTTTTTTTAATTAAAAAAGAAAAATATGAGAACGTCGTTTTCCAGGTTATTTAACTCATGAATACAGTTGCCAGAAAAAGCCCAACAAAATCAGAGAAAGAGATATATAAACTATAAGCCATCTCTTACCCACATGGCTTTACTTAGAGAATGCAAATTGGCTTATCTTTTTCCTTTAACCAACTCAAGTAATCCTCTCCAATTGTGATGGAAAAAGCATTTAATTCTAAAGCCATTTTAAACAAAACTCACTTAGAAAGTGAGAAGCAGACGAAAATTGATAAAAGATACATTTTATACATTTACAGCAAACATCCTCCTTCGTGAGCAATGGAACAAAGGCTACACTTTATCATCTGATCGTTCTACTTAAGGCAAGGAATAGTGGAAGGGAGATGAATGTGGGAGAGAGAGAGAGAAGTCATAAGATTAATAGGTAGGATCTGAAATGGTCGTTTTACTTGTATAGTACTATTACTTATGTGGCCAATTCTAAAGACTCTATAGATAAATAAAAGCACTTAACTTGATCCTGTTGAGTCTCTTCCCCATGACAGCAACTCTATGGGACAGGGAAGGGCTGCTTTCCTAAGGTTTCCAAGGCTGTAAATCCTTGGGGAAGCAGACTGTCCTATCTTTCTCCTGCAGCACAGCTGGTGTGTTCGCACCACTGACCTTTCAGGTAGCACCCGCATGCTTTAACCACTGTGCCACAAGGTCTCTTTTCAAAGCACTTACTGGACACAAAAGCCTAGGGTAGTTTTTACATAATCTGTTGTCAGTTTAAGAGTGGACTGGTGGAGTTGTCAATCAGGTTGCAGCTTGATGACTTCATTTTGGAGGCCTTATGGAGATAAATGTAGGTGTGACGTACGCTCACTTCCTGCAAGACCTTCCTGTTGAGAAGACACATGGAGCTGTGCCAGTGCCCTCAGCTGGAGGAGTCACATGGAGACTCCTGCCAGCACTGCTGGGATGCTTACAACGCCATTGGATCCACAAGACTTCCTACCCACTGGCCTGGGATCTTCCTGCATTCAGCATCACTGCATGTGTTTCTTGAGTCTGCAGAGGTCTTTCTAGATTGGTATTGGACATATGGGCTAATATCAGACTTATGGACTTGATCTGGACTGGGCTGGGGTGTTTTCTCAATGTTCCATTGCTGTTTTATATAAAGCTCTTTCTTGTGTACATATGAGTGTCTCTGAATTTGTTTCTCTAGTCTATCCAGCCTTGTGGGAAACAGAAAAATTTCTCCCAAACTGTCTCCCCTAAATATATGCTATACTTAGCTGCTTGCTACATGTGGCAAATGACTGTACACTTGGAGGTCAACAGATGTAGGTCAGGATCTATTCTCCCTAAGGGAGCAATCAGGCTGTATTGTCTGTCCCACCCTAAGTAGAGCCCACTCCCTTCTGATAAGGATAGTAGTAGACTACTTCTTTATAGGAGAGACAGGGAGGACTAGCCCACTCAAAGATGATGAAGGTTATGCTGCCATATTGGGTCTAGAATTCGCCCTTCTTATCACATGTATGCCCCTAGTCGCTCCCCTTGCTATTATGTGTACACCCCTACCTCATCCCCTTCCTGTCCTTGTACATCCCCTTTCTGTGATGTGTGGTTACCTGTATCCACACCTCCGAAGTAGAATTAAACCTTGATAAGCAATAGACTTACTCCCTCCGGTGTGCTCTCCCCGGAGTTCCCTCTGGCGAGGGCCCCTAACTCCCTCTGGCCGGCTCCCCCCAAGCCCTCTGGCTCGCTCCAATTGCTGGCTTCCTGCTCGAGCTGTGTATGGATCTGGCTGTTGAAGTGAACATGCTATCATAAAATATGTCTGACACCATTACTTCTATCTCTGATATTTCCTATGACTTTACTATAATCTTATTTATTATCGCTGTACAATTGCGCTGATTGGACCCATGATGATGTGTTAGGGGCTAAGCCTCTAGATGGAGGATTTTGTGGACAAACACTTATAACTATTGTAAAACAATAAAAAAGAGCTTAGTGCAACACTTATGCTGAATCCAATACATGACAAGTGACTCTAATTCTTTACAATTATCACCATATTAAATACTGTGTTAGTCTGGGTGGAATAGAAAAACAAATTCATAAATATGCATGTGTGGATAAGGGAGAGGTTTATATACAAGAGGAATGGAACATTGAGAAAGCATCCCAACCCTGTCCAGCCCAAGCCCACAAGTCTGATATTAGCCCATATGTCCGATAGCAGTCTATAAAGTCTTCTTCAGAGTCACGAGGCACATGTGATGCCTCCATGACAATCACAGGCCAGTGGGTGCAGAGTCTTGTGTACCCATGGTGGTAGAAGCATCTCAGCGCTGGCAGGGGCCTTTCTGTAGCTTCTTAAACATCTCAGCACTGGCAGGAGTCTCTATGTGGCTTTTCCGGCTTCAGAGGTATGGTTCCATCTGGGTAAGCCCATGTGGCTTCGCCTCCAAGGTGTCTCGAAGGGAGCCAACCTTTTGTCTTGTCAGCTGCAATGTCTCCCAAGGACTAAGTCTTGTGCCTTCTCAGTAGAGCCTCTCCAAGAAAGAAAAATACCACGAGATTTCCCACAATTCTCAGGAAAAAGCCATGCCCACACAGTGCTCTCGTTGGCTGTGTTAGTCCAGGTAGGCTAGAGGAACAAATTTCATGGACACGCATGTGGATATAAGGAAAAGGTTTATATACAAGAGGAAAAGGACATTGAGAAAGCCTCCCAGCCCAGTCCAGTTCAAAATCATAAGTCCGATATTAACCCATAGGCCCAAAATCAGTCTATAAAGTCTCCTTCCGACTCACGAAGTCACAGGTCAGTGGGTGCAGAATCCTGGCGCAGACAGGAGTCTCCACATGGCTCCTCGCTTCCAGGGCTCAGGGTTCATCAACAGCATCCCGTGGTGGCAGAAGCAACTCATCGTTGGCAGAAGTCTCCATGTGGCTGCCCCAGCTTCAGAGGTCTGGCTCCATCAGGGCAAAGCCATATGGCTTCTGCTCCGGCTCCTTCAGTTTCTTGGATGCTGCCATCTTATCTTGTCCGTAATTAATCATTTCTAAGATTAACTCCCAACAACTGGGGAAAATAGTTTCTCATCTTCACAAGGGAAATATCGTGAGATTTCCCAGAAGTCTCAGGAGAAAGCCATGCCCACATAGAGGCCTCATTGGCTACTCAATGGCTAGCAACAGATTAACAGGCTAGACTCCACCCCTACATTTCAATCATAAAATTAACATAAGCACATGACTGCCACATTGGCTATCTCCAGATTGACAGGATAAACTCCACCCCTACACTCTTTATCAAATTAGCACCAGAGTAAATGAATGCCACAGCTCTCTGTTTGAGAAAGGTAGTATTGTTATAATTATCCCCATTTTACAGGTGAAGTATCTAGAAACTAGTCCCAAAATCACACCCAGGCAGTTTGGGTTCCATGTTCCTAATCTAATACTATGTTTACAATAATGAATACACAATTATACAGTAATTAATATATAGGTCTGATGCAATGCCAATCAAAATCCCAGCAGATGTCACAGTGCTCTAGTATAGAATCTCTCCAGACTTTAATGTTCATTATTCAACAACATCTACACAGTGCAGAGAGCAAGTCTAATCACTGAAGTGGCTCCGGTAGAAACCAAGGACCAGGTCTCCCCATTTATAAGCAACTTTAAGTGCCATGCAGGACATTAGAAACAGATACATTGGCCTGACAAACTTCTATCATGTGATCTCCAGCTTCATTTCTATCACCAAGAACATACTTTCCAACTACTGTTCTTTCCTCCTGTTTCCAACATTTGCATGCCAATCACCAATAATTATCAGTGCATCTTGATGGAATGTTTGATCAACTTTCAACTGAAGACATTCGTAGACTTTTTTGATTTCTTCATCATTATTAGCTTTTGTGTTTGATGCACAAATCTGAATGACAGTTGTATTGATTGAATTTCCATGATGATGGAAAGTTATAATAAAACTACAGACAGCGATGCTCTTCAAGATGAATATGCAAGTAGATAGATGGAAAGAGGGCAAAGTTCACCAAAGAACTAGAATCTTTTCAAAGGAATCCAATTCTGGTCTGAAAAAATACACCACCATAAATGAATTAAGAATTCATTCTTAATTCATTAGAGCAGACTCTACCTAGCAGAAAAGAAGATTGGTAAACTGAAAAATAAACCAATAGGAAATACTTCAATTAAAGTAAATGTGCGAGACAGATGCTAGATGGCTTAAAATCCCAATATACATGTAATAGAGTCTCAAAAGGAGGGAGAAAAAGAATAGGATAGAGGCAGTCTTTGAAGAGATACTACCCTAGAATATTCCGCGATGGGGCTACAGATTTAAGACTTCAAGAAAACAACACTGAAGGCTCAACAGAATGTGCTATCTTGGTGAAGTGGAGAGCCTCAGGTGACCTAATCACAAATTCCCCTTTTTCATTCATTTCCTGCAAGTAAAGTCTTCAGCCAAACCATTTGCCCTTCAAAGGGGATCAGGCACGGTTCCTGCTTAACCCTGAGTCGGGAGTTGCATGTTCCTGTCAGCCTGTGCCAGGATTACATCTTCACACCAGAGCTCTCTGCATCACCCACACCCACTTGGGACCACAAAGCCTGCCTGCCGCACGTCCAGGATGACCCCTCTGTTCCTGCGTACAAGCCCCATGTGGGCTACATGGTGATGTGTGAGGTCCTCCTCCCCAGCCTGGGAGTTGATACCATCAATAAATTGCTGTCGATGCCATGTGTACTCAGCCACCCCCATCCCTCACCAGTGGTCTGAGTGAATAAGATGCGATCAAAACACTAAGTGCATCCCTAGTAAAAGTAAAGAAAAGAGAGTCTTAAAAGCAGTTGGGGGCAGGGGGGGGAGAGCAAAGAATAATATTAAAAGTGGATTTTTCAAAAAGACAATAGAGTTTTCAGAAACTCTGAAAATGCTGCAAACAACTGCCAACTCAGAAGTCTACCAACAGGAAAAAATTAATAAAAATGTAGATGACATAAAGAGTGTGTTAGTCCGGGTTGACTAAAGAAACAAATTCATAGACACATATGCCTACTTAAGAAAGAGCTTTATATATGGGTTCTCTAGAGAAACAAAACCAGGACACTAATAATTATCTTTATATATTTATAGATAGAAGGATATATAAGATAAGAAATTAAAGTTAACTAACCTATAAAGCAATACAAATGGCTCGGTGCAACTCACTTGCGTGAGACAGTAGACTGAGGGTCTTTGGAGTCTTGAGGGCCACTGAGTAGTCCTCTGTAGAATAATTCAGGCTATCCGGCCACAAGCAGCAAACAGCAAAGCAGGTCACCAACAGTCAGCCAGATGACAGAGTGCGACAGTCCCCAGCTCAAGAAATGTATATCCCAGGAGCGTGGCGAAGCAGGGCTTGAAGGAACCTCAACTCACAGCAACACAGTCCACCGATTAGGTGTCCCACGGGTAGTGTCACTTGGAGATTGAGGCACAGGACAAACAAGGCAGCCGGCTGGTCCAAAGATCCAAGAGCAATAGGGCAAGGATGGGGCTTGCCAAGCCATTTCTATCTCCCCCCTTCAATAGATTTCGTGTGCTCATTGGCCATGTTGTCACAACAGACCTACCTATCGTCTTTGGCCATGTCAGCACAAGAAGCTTACCTATCACAATATACAAGAACTATTGAAAATTGAGAAAACATCTCAGCCCAGTCCAGATCAAGTTCATAAGTCTGATATTAGCCCATATATCTGATATCAATCTAGAAAGACCTCTGCAGACTCAAGAAACACATGCAGTGATGCTGAATGCAGGAAGATCCCAGGCCAGTGGGTGGGAAGTCTTGTGGATCCAGTGTCATTGTAAGCATCTCAGCAGTGCTGGCAGGGGTCTCTGTGTTGTTCCTCCAGCTCAGGGCACTAGCTTAGTTTCATGTGTCGTCAGCTGCAATGTCTCCCAGAGAGTGAGCTGATAGAAAAGGTGTCTCCTGCCTCCAAGGAGGAACACAGGAGTTCCCAGCATCCTCAGGAGAAGACCATGCCCACACAAAGGTCTCATTGGCTATGACCTGATTGACAGGCTAGACTCCACCCCTTCGATCTTAATCCTCTCAAATTGACAAACAGTGACATAACTGCCACAGAGTCTCAAACAAGAGTCCATTTGCCAGCAAACCAACACACAAATATATAGAAAGGCAGACGCACAATGTCCCCAAATAAAATCATGGTCACGCAGAAAGGAACAGAGAGCACCAGCAAGAAATAATCTATGGGTAAAGATTGTTGAATACTGTTTTTAAAGGAGCAATAGTATTTTATGGGGTTTTAAATGCGAATCTAAGTCAAACATGATAGCTGCATGACAAAGGATGCATAAAGGAAGTTAAAGTGTGGAAGATCCTTGCATGGTAATTAAAAAACAAAAGTGCTAGTTGAGGATCCACTTGTAACGACCCTATGGTACACATAGAACCGCTCCTTTGGGTTTCTGAGAGTACAATCTTTTTAAAAAGCACTGTACCAGGGACTCATACAACTCTTATCACAATCTATACATACATCTATTGTATGCAAACCACATTTGTACATTTATTCCCATCATTGTTCTCAAAACATCCTCCTTCTACTTAAGCCCTTGGTATCAGCTCCTCATATTTCCCCTCCCTCCCCATTTCCCCTCCCTCATAAGCCCTTGATAATTTACAAATTATCATTATTTTGTCATATTGTACATTGTTTGATGTGTCCCTTCACCCATTGCCCTGTTGTCTGTAATCCAGGGAAGAGGTTATATTTAGATCCTTATCATTGGTTCCCCCTTGCTAGTTCACCTTCCCTCCACCCTCCAATTAGCACCACTCTTACCCCTGGTTCCGAAGGAATCCTCTAACCTGAATTGCCCACATTTCCAGCTCCTGTGCATACCAGTGTATATCCCCAGGTCTAGCCAGATGTGTAAGGTAGAATTGGGATCATGATAGTGGGTGGGGGGGGAGAAAGCATTTAAGAACTAGAGGAAAGTTGCACATTTCATCGTAGTTGCACTGTACCTTGACTGGCTCGTCTCCTCCCCGCGATCCTTCTGTAAGGGGATGTCGCTTCACCTACTGATGAGCTTTGAGTCCCCAATCTGTACTCCCCCTCATTTATAATGATATGATTTTTAGTTCTTTGATGCCTAACACCTGATCCCTTTGACACCTCATGGTCACACAGGCTGGTGTGCTTCTTCCATGTGGGCTTTGTTGCTTCTGAGCTAGATGGCCATTTGTCTACCTTCAAGAAGGCTACAATTTCTAAGGGCATAGATACCTCTGTTTTGCTCCCTTGGAGTGGTAGCAATGGTGAAACATATAACTTTCTTTTAGTTCTTCAATGCTCCCCGCACACATACACACCCCCCCAAAGGGTCACACAACTATCATGATCTCAATTTTCCTTAAAAATCTGGCTAGACCAGAGGATGTACACTGGTACAGATAAGAACTGGAAACACGGGGAATCTGGGACAGATGATCCCTTCAGGGCCAGTGGTGAAAGTGACGATACTGGGATTGTGGAGGAAAGCTGAGGGTAGGGAGGTGAACCAATCGCAAGGATCTATATAGAGCCCCCTCCCTGGGGGGTAGACAACAGAAAAGTGGGTGAAAGGAGACATCAGACAGTGTAAGAAATGAAAAAATAATAGTAATTTATAAAGTATCAAGGGCGCGTGGGGGCATAGGGGCGGAAGGAGGAATGAGGAGCTGATACCAAGGGCTCAAGTAGAATGTAAATGTTTTCAGAATAATTATGGCAGCAGATGTACAAATGTGCTTGACACAAAAGGTGGATGTATGGATTGTGGTAAGAGCTGTACAAGCCCCCAATAAAATGATTTAAAAATATATATATTCTATTATTTCCAAAGGATGTTAGAAATAAACAAAATTACAAGTAATATATTGGGCAAACAGAAAATGAGTAGTAAGATGTTTGATTTAAACACCAATATATCAAGGATTGTTTCAAATATGAATGAACTAAATGCTCCAAATAGGGGGAAAAAAGATGGACTGAATTTTCAAAATGCTTCTTATAACATTTTTCTGTAGCTAATTTAAAAATTGTTGCACCAGTACATCAACAAGAAGCTGCCAGAAATTAAATCCAAATTCTGAAGAGGGTGTGGGATGAGGCATATAATTGCTGATGTTGGTTGAATCATGGCCCAAAGCAGAGAGTACCAGGAAGATATTATCATATATACGCAAGTATAAGCCGACCCAAATATCAGCCGAGGCACCTCATTTTACCACAAAAACTGTGTAAGAAAATGTGTGGAGGGCTGAGCCCCGGTGGCCTAGTGGTTGTGCGCGGGACTGCAGCCCACTGGGACGGAGGTTCGATTCCAGCTCCACAGAGCAAAGGCTGGGCCTCCTACTCCCACCACCTGAGGGCAGTGATGCCCCCCCCCAAAAAAAGAAAGAAAATGTGCAGAAAAACTCAGCTTACACATGAGTACATACGGTACTTGTGCTTTATTGACTAAGCAAACACCTTCAACTGTGTGCATCATAATAAATTCTGAATAACAATGCAAAGTCTAGGAATTCCAGAACTCTTCATTGCACTCAGGTGAAATCTGTAGATAAAACAAGAGGCAGTCAGATCA
>PVJH01035215.1:0-19825 GCA_004026705.1 Nesogale talazaci
TACAGTGTACAGGATGAAAAAATAATTTGTAAATTACTAAGGGTTCAAGGGGAAGGGGGGGAGGAAGGGTAATATAGGGAGCAGATAATGGGGGCCTGGAGGGAGGGAGAATGTTTTGAGAGGGATGATGGCAATGGGTGTGTAAAAGTGGCCTGAATACAACTGATGTTGTTAGGGATTGTGATGGGAGTTGTAGGGGTCCCCCAATAAAATGATCAATTTTTTTAAAAAGGGGGGGGAAGGGAAAGGGGAGGTTTTTTTTTAAAGGAGCTTGTATCAAGGGCTCAAGTGGAAAATATTGGGAAATGTATGTGGAAATATGTGTGCAAATGTGCTTGATACAAATGATGTACTGAATGTTGTAGTAGCTGTAAGAGCCCCCAATAAAATTTAAAAAAAGAAAAAAAATAATTTGAAAATAGCTCTAGGGAGCCCAGATCTACTGTGACACATAGATGGTGACCATGAGTCAGGTTCTCCATGAATTCAAGGTCACGTGATTTAGAGTCAGCTTGATGGAATTCTCTGTGTGTTTTCTGATCAGCTCAAATGGGAGTTACACCCACAAAAAGTGCTATGAGAATGACTGGGTCTCCTGTATGTGCACATACACACCCAAATTATACCAGGTCTTCCAAAGGGGTACTTATGCCTTCACTCTTTCCCTCCTCCACTGGTCGCCATGTTATTATGTCCTTATGATCGGAACACTTCTTCATTTACTTTTGTATCTTTCTAGCAGCTAAAATGATATCCTATTCACGGTCAAACTTAGTGCTCCCAAGTGTATGCAATTACACCCCAGTGAAGAATTAAAAAATATATGCCAAGACCAGGTACCTGGGATTCTGCTTTAATAAATATATTTTTAACATTTTATCTTATTTTAGCAGTCTTTTGCAATCAGAAAATTGACTTCTGGAGATAGGAGAAATGGCCACTATATATATATTTAATATTTAATGCTCAGTACAAATTAGAGGTAAATTTTCTTTTTCAAATTAGATGTGGTTTATCAGGTTTTGAATCAAATAATTGTCCACAGGTTTTGGCTGGATTGTGTGGCTAATGGGTAGACATGGACGGTTTATCTATTACGTGTCTGGCACTTTGTATTCCCAAACTTAATTTTCACAGTAACTCACATGAGATAGATACTAGCACTCCCTTGTTATAACCTGGGAAGCTGAAGCTAAGAGAGATGAAATAATTTGTCTGAATTAATACAGGTAGGGAATGGTAGCACTGAGATTTAACTCCACAGCAGCCTAATCATATCTAGCAAAGCACACAGCCCATGCATCATCATGTGGCAGTGGGTGAAGGATGATATTAAGACAGTACCAATGTGTGGTGAATTGCAGTGAATTCATGCTGGATGTGCTATGGACTTATCTTTACCTAAGATCACTGTAATTTCCTGATGAGGCTGCATCACCAAAAAAAAATCAATATCACATAAGAACTCTTCTTTGGATGGTCAGGGCAATTTCTATGATAATATTTTATCATAAAAAACCATAAGACAAATCAGAAAAAAAACCCTGCCAACATAATATTCTCCAATTGTTCCCGTCAGACGTGCATTTGCTTCAAGGTATAAAACATCAGAGAAAGTTCATTTGTTAGTTCCTTCCTGTTCATTTGTTCCTCCCAGTCCTCCCAAATTCCATTTTCTTAAAAAAAAATCAATACAAAGTAGAAGCACATTTTCTACCTTATACAAAATGAAATTAGAAATGGCAACAAGTACATTTTTCTCTTGGACAGAATGGAAAGCAATTCTTTGTAGATCTGACAAATTTGATTTCTTATGCAGTTTTCTGATAACCATCAGTCTAACTCTGTTAACTACCAAGTGGCATTTTGAGCTTGCAAATCTGCCAAAAAATGTGCAAATCTTTTTCCAGTTTTCTGGACCTTGAATAGTTCAAGACATTTTGGAACCTTCTGGTTAACTATATATTATTCTTGTAGACCATTTCATCATTATTTTTTTTAATTTGTGATACATCATTGCTGAAAAAATAGAAAGCTATCTATTATTATAGAACTACAATTTTTGTGACATGTTAAATCAAATCTTAACTTTAGGCAAAATTTTCTTCTTGGAAATTCCTCCTCATCCCCCTGCCTCACCAAAGATAATATCAATCTTCAAAACAAACTTATGTTGTGGGGATACTGGTTCCGTGTCATAGATAAGAAAAGTGAGTCTTCAGAGATTTCAATAATGTGTTCTAGATCACATGGCGAGGCAGCCCTGGTGGCTTCGTGGGGAATGCCTTGGGTGAATAACTACAAGGTTTGCGACTTGAAACCACAAGTCACTCTTTCCACTATCTTTTTGAAACTGTATTCCTATCAAGTTACTATTTTACTAATTTCTCAAAATTCTTGACAACTGATAGTCCCCTTTTTGGGTGTGTGGCACTCTACGATGGCATGGAGTGAAGTCAGCTGTGGCTTGTGAATAGCAGCTCTGACAGGCCCAGGTGAATGTAGTTTGTATTTTAATGGCTAGGGCAAGTTTATCGCTGCACAAAGATAATAGATGAGTGCTGTCTAAATTTGTTCTACCAGTGCTGTCTACCATTTCCTTCCTTTTGAATAATGGCTGCTCCTTGTTCCACAGCCTCCCTATAAAATCCAAAGCAAAGGCCGATTAAATCAACATCAGTAAACCTGTGAGATTCAGAGCTGAAATTTGGATTCCAGATGCTTTGGAACATGTTTTAGAATACCCTGCTCAATTTCTGGACTGAAATTCCCAAAAGACAAATGTTGTGAAGAACAAAGAAAATAAGAGCATTAAAATAAGACTTCAAATAATTTGAAAACAAAGTTATGATGTCAAGTAAACAGTGTAACCACTTGACAGTCTATTTTTATTTGGAGCTATTCCTACATATAAAGACTGTACTTTCAAAGCTGAGGTCAGTGTGCTTACAGAAGGGCTTTCAGCTGTGGGTAAGCAGTTGTTCTAGATCAAAAGATCCACAGAAACCCTTTGAACATATGCTGGCTGGTCTGTGACACAGGCCAGCCAACCTGGAGTGAAGTTAAGCAGTAAATGGAACACCGTGTATGCTATCTGGTGTAATATTACATCTGTTCTTTCTGGGGAAGATTGCCCTATGCAGGGAAATAACATCCCTGATATTTTGATGTTAATATACCTTTTTAATTTATTTTTAATTTTTTAATATACCTTTTTAAAAAAGCACAATGAAGGTAATAAATTTGCTTTCATACTACGTATGTATTTTAAAATACATACATATTACCTTAACTAAATTTGAACAGACTAGTCTAAGGAAGTGTTCTGCTTTTGTTTCTATTTAATTTTGCTTTGAGAAACTTTACTAGTTCTTGAAACCTCAAAGCCTGTTGGCGGTGGTGATGCAGAATGAAACACGGCCCAGTCCTGTGCTGTCCTTGAAACTATTTGTATGCTTGAGCCACTCTGTCTGTGTCTTGTTGAGGGCCTTTCTCTTTCCCACTGCCTTGCTACTTTAGCAGCCATGAAACCCTTTCCAGGGACAACTTGTCCAAAGCCCATGGGACAAAGTCTGGCCATCCTTTCCTCAAAGGAGCCTCCGGGCTCTACTTCTTTCAAGACAGGTTTGTTTGTTGTGTTGACAGTGCACGGTTCTTTCAATGTTCTATGCCAGCACCATATTCAAAATGTATTGATTCTTCTTTGATTTTCCTGATTTAATGTCTGTCACATGGTTATGAAGCCATTGAAAATACCATGAATTGGGTCACATGCATCTTAGTCCTTAAAGTAATATCTTTACTTCTCAACACACTAAAGAGGTCTCATGCAGCTGATGTACTGAACGCAACCAGGCTTTTGATCTTTTGATTGCTGTGCTTCTGTGAGCATCGAGTAGGGATCCAAACAAGTAAAAATTCTTCACAATGTCAGTCTTTTCTCTCTCATGATGTTACTTATTTTCCCGTTGTGAGGATTTGAGTTTTGTTTACCTTGTTCTGTAATCCACACTGAAGGCTGCATCCTTGATCTCCATCAGCAAGTATGTTTGCCTCACTTTCAGCCAGCAAGGTTCCCAAAGCCCGTGAACTCCAGTGACTTTCAAGTTTCAGCTGACGACTAGGTAATTAATTCGTTTTATTTAGGAACCTTATTTCCTATTTTTCTGTTTGGCCGGATGGAAGTTTTCCAGATTTCTTTAGCTACCTATTGCTGTGGAGTCAATGCTGACACTAGAACTGCCACAGGGGGTTTCTTGGGCTATAATCTTTATACAAGTTGAATGTTGCATTTTCCTCCCAGTAAAGAGCAGTGGATTTGGGTCACAGACCTTCTGGCTAGCAACTGCAAGCTTAACTATGATGCCATCAAAGTTCCTCTTTCTGTTGTTGAAGAGCTGTTTTCCATTCTTAGTGCCTCCTCGAATTTCCATATCTGTGCTCTTTATGGTGCCACATCTGTCTCCTGTAAATGCCTGATGAGTTCAAACCAGCAACCTTTTTCTTATTGATCCATTTTATATACAGTCATAAGTAAGATTCACACTGACAGAAGACTCTTCTGCATAGCTTACTCCGGTGTATATAGTGCTACTCCGGTGTCAAGTGGCTGGCAAGGTGGTTCCAATTGATAGCAGCCCTATGGACAGCAGAACCAAACACTTTCCGCCCCCATGCCACTCTCACAATTGCTTCTATGCTTCAGCCACTGTTGCAGCCACAGTGCCAATCCCTCTGCACCATACGTTTTACTGCCTCTGTAATTTACCAAGCCTAATGTCCTTCTGTTCCATTTCCTCTCTGGATTTCAAATAAGATGAGAACTATTTTGTTATAACATTAGAGTTGTAAAGTTTGAAAGTACCTGCCTTTATTATCTCCTCTCAACCATTCCCTCTTTTATTATATACTTCTCATTTCATCATTTTCTTCTCCATGAAATGCCTGCTGTGATCATGCTTAACTGAACCCCAACATGGCCCTGGAAACATGCTTCCAACCCTGAATCATCCCTGTTATCCACTGTACTTTCTCCCAGTCATGTGTCTGTCTGATAAAAACCAAGGAGGCAATGCTGGTATAGTGGAAAGAACGCCAGGGAATCTGGATGCAAGCCCTTGCTTCTGTGAGAATATCTCGGATGTAAGATATAGTGATAATTCTACATCACAGGCTACTAAAAGAAGAAGATTATATGATAGCTGAAAAGGCACTTCTTTACCAGTGTGAAGTCTTATTCCTGGCAGCGATAATTGTTTCTTATTGAATTAAGGTGTTATCCTTCACTGATAACTAAGGTATCCTTGTGAAATAATTTTACTCTTGTTTTTTTTTAACCCCATAGGAAAGGAAAAGGCTGAATTTATTCCTGGGAAAATTGAAAGATATAATATATGTGAAAATTCTAAAGTAGATTCTGACCAAGTAAGAGCTCATGATTCACTCAAGAATTGTTTTCATTAGCATTTCTCTGCATATGCTTACATAGCATTGTGCTACCAGGTGTTAGCGCTGCAGTACTTGTCTCCACATTGTTTATTGTATAGTGAAGTAACAGTCTATCACACCCATAATTGACACTCAATGGAATGAGATGCAATTGGAAGATGAATCTCGTTGCTATGGTAACTCAGTGCGCATCATTTACTCTAGGAATTGGAGAAGGTCAATATAACAAAAATGGTTGAGTCTCACGAGAGGAATACAAAACTATCATGTTTGGAATAGGAGAGAAGTACTCCAGGAGCGTTCCAGGCTATTGAAAAATCCTATGTGTGAAGCCACGGAGGAGGAAACAGTAGGAATTGATAACAGAAAGAGACCAGCGTGGGCCAGATTACATAGTACTTTTATCATTCTGTTTGAACTCTTCTTGAAAGCAATGATAAATCTTCAAACTCTTCAACATTTTAAGCAAGGAAGTCACAGGATAAGATTTGGGATTTATTCTCTCAGTCCTGTTGTGGGGGGCATAGTGAAGGATGTGTTGGGTCACTGAATGAAAGGCAAAGCATTTTGAAACCACCAGCTACTCCATGAGAGAAAGAGGAAGCTTTCTCCTGTAAAGAGTTACAGTCTCTGAAACCCACAAGGGCAGTTCTACTCTGTCCTATAGGCTCATTGTAAGTCCTGGTTATACATTGGGCTGCTAACTACAAGGCCAGCAGTTCAAAAACCACCAGCTGTTCCTCAGAAGAAAGACGAGACTTCTCCTGTAGTCCACATGGGCAGTTCTGCCCTGACCTACAGGATCTCTGTGAGTCAAAATTGCCTCAATGGTAGTGAATTGGGTTTTTCAATATACGTAATCTTATCTCACCTTGACAGTTTCAAATGGTTTCCAAGGAACTCTTTCAGTCCTAGATTCAGAAACAGAACAGAGGAGGAGAGAAAGGTCCCACAGAGAGTATGGTTAGGAGTAGGATACTCTTCTTCAAATTTTCTTGGTTTTCATATGTGGATACAACTTAAAAACTCTGTATCTCAATTCTGTTTTCCATAAAATTGTCACAGCAATTCTTAACTGAGTTATTCCAAGGAGTAAACAAATGATAAAAAGGTATTTTAACATTTGGGAAAACTGCAGGAACTCTGTGTAGATGTTAGTTACAGTGTAATACTGTGGTTCTCAAATCAGGATAGACATCAGAATAATCTGAGCAACGTCTTTAAAGAATTTTAATGCCTAGATCTGCCCCCAAATTATAAAATCAGAATCACTTAGAATGTGGCACAAGGATCATGATGATTTACATATATTTCATATAATCATTATGTATACAGCCAGTCTTGAGGATACTTGTGTTGTTGTTGTTAGTATTATTTTTGTTAAGTGCCAATGAATCAGTTTTGAGCCATAGTGAACCTGTGTATAACAGAATGAAACACTGCCTGGTCCTGTGACATCCTCACAATTGTTCCTATGAGACTACTGCTGCAGCGACTGTATCAATCTATCTCTTTGAGGGTCCTTAGCTTGTTTGTTGCCACTCTACTTTACCAATCACGATTTCCCTAACCAGAGATGGTCTCCCCTGTCAAACTGCCCTAAGTAAGTGAGACAGTGGCTTGCCACCCTTGTCTGTAAGGAGCACTGTGGTGTACTTCCTCCATGAGAGACTTGTTTGTTCTTTTAATATTCCATGGCACTTTCAATTATCTTTGCCACCCCCAAATTTAAATGCCTCAATTCTTCTTTGATATTTCTTCTTTGACATCCAAATTTTACATGCATATGAGATGACTGGAAATACTCTGGCTCGGGTCAGTCTTACCTGAATCTTTAAAGTAATCTCTGCTTTACATCACTTTAAAGAGAATTTGTGCAATAGATTTATCAAATTCAGTACATCTTCAGAGTACTTGACTATTGCTTCACAAGCAGGATCCAAGCTAGATGAAATCCTTGACATTAATATTTTCTCCATTCATCATAATGCTACCTAATGATCCAGTTGTGAAGATTTTGCTCTTCTTTACATTGAATCGTAATCCATACTGAAGGCTACAATCCTTGACCTTCTTTAGTAAGTGCTTCAAGTCCTCCTCACTTTCAACAAATACGGTTGTGTCATCTAGGTATTTATGGCAGTCATGTGCTTATGTTAATTTTATGATTGAAATGTAGGGGTGGAGTCTGGCCTGTTAATCTGGAGATAGCCATTGAGTAGCCAATGAGGCCTCTGGGTGGGCATGGCTTTCACCTGAGACTCCTGGGAAATCTCACGGTATTTCCCTCATGAAGATGAGAAGCTATCTTCCCCAGTTGTTGGGAGTTAGTTTCAGAGATGATTAACCACAGTCAACACAGAATGGCGGTGTCTGGGAGGTTGGAGTAGCCAGTGGAGAGACCACACAGCTTTGCCCTGATGGAGCCAGACCTCTGAGGCTGGGGCAGCCACATGGAGGCCTCTTCCAGCGACGAGATGCTTCTGCCACCACAGGATGTTGTTGATGGACCCTGAGCCCTGGAAGTGAGGACACATGGGGAGACCCCTGTTGGTGCCGGGTACTCTGTAGCCACTGACCTGTGACTTCGTGAGTCAGAAGGAGACTTTAGGGACTGATTTCAGGCATATGGGTTAGTATCGGACTTGTGACTTTGAGCTTGGCTTGGCTGGGATGTTTTCTCAATGTCCTGTTCCCCTTGAATATAAACTCATTCCTTATATCCATATGCGTGTCTTTGAAATTTGTTCCTCTAGTCTACCCGGACTAACACAGTATTGTAAGTTGTTAGTAAGTCTTTCTCCAATCCTAATGCCACATTCTTCTTCATATAATTCAGAATCTCTGATTATTTGTCCAGCAGACTGACTGAACCAATACGATGAGAGGATACAACCCTGACACACACTTTTCTTAGCTGTAAATCATGCAGTATTATCTTGTTTCTAAAACTGCCTCTTGATATTCATGTAAAAATTCTGTATGAGTGTGGCAGTCATGTGCTTATGTTAATTTTATGATTGAAATGTAGGGGTGGAGTCTAGCCTGTTAATCTGGAGATAGCCATAGAATGGCCAATGAGGCCTCTATGTGGGCTTGGCTTTCTCCTGAGACATCTGGGAAATCTCACGATATTTCCCTCGTGAAGATGAGAAGCCATCTCCCCAGTTGTTGGGAGTTAGTCTCAGAGATGATGAATCAAGGACAAGACAAGATGGCAGCATCCAATAAGCTGGAGGAGCTGGCCGAGAGACCACACGGCTTTGCCCTGATGGAGCCAAACCTCTGAGGCTGGGGCGGCCACATGGGCCCTCTGCCAGCGATGAGTTGCTTCTGCCACCACTGGATGCTGTTGATGGACCCTGAGCCCTGAAAGCGAGGAGCCATGTGGAGACCCTGCCAGTGCCGGGATTCTACACCCACTGACCTGTGACTTCGTGAGTTGGAAGGGGACTTTGTAGACTGATTTCGGGTATATGGGTTAATATTGGACTTATGACTTTGAACTGGACGGTGCTCAATGTCCTGTTCCTCTTGTAGATAAACCCTTCGCTTATATCTATATACATGTCTATGAAATTCATTCCTCTAGTCTACCCAAACTAACACAATGAGAACAATGAATTTTTCTGGAATTCCCATTCTTCTCAAGGCTACCAACAGTTTGTTTTGATTCACATGGTCAAACGCCTTGCCATAGTCAATAAATCACAAGTAAATTTCTTTCTGGTATTCTCTGTTTTGAACCAAGACCCATCTGATGTTAGCTATGATATCTTTTGCCCCATGTTATTTTCTGAATCTTGCCTGAACTTCTAGCAGCTCCCTGTCAATGGACTGTTGTAACAGTTGCTGGCTGATATTTAGCAAAGTTTTATTTGCATGTGATACCAATGATGTTGTTCTGTAGCTTGGGCATTTTGTTGGGTTACCTTTCTTTGGATTGTGTAGAAATACATATCTCTTCCAGTCAGCTGGCCAAGTATATGTCTTCCAAATTTCTTGGTATAGATGAGTGGGTACTTCCAATGTTTCATTATGTAACTGAAACATTTCAGTACCTGTAGTAAGGGGAAAAATAGAATCTGAAGTGAGATTGACTTGGAAAAAAAGTCTACAGAATAGCTTTATAAATTGTGGCTATGTAATTGTTATTGATGTCTCTGAATCTCTGTTTCTGCAACTTTAGCATAAAATTAATAATAACATGATGTTTCTTAAAAACTCTATTATATGTATGTCCAAGTTAGGATAGTTAGTTTATGTTGGTTTGATTTACCCAACTCTTTTTTTAATTTTCTGAATTAATTGGAAAGTCAAAAGGGAAGCTGATGGGGAGGAAGTTACATGTCGGGTGTTGCAAGCACTTCCCCAAATTAGTCACACACTGTGTTTTCTCCATTTGAGGTAAAAGTATATAGAGACGTGGTCCTTGTCTTTTGAATCCAGGCACAATAAATGCAGTCACCAGACAGAACATGTTTCTTATAAAACTAAAAGCTTCCCAGGGGTTATAATAATTCATATTAAGTATGAAACCAAGTGTTTCCTTATTATTCAATGCCCGGGGAGACTGCCAAGTGTTTCCTGTGCTTAGCAAGGCAGATTAGATTAGAGTCACAAGGCTCATGTTTATTGTCCAAGGACATTTATGGCCATTGATTACTTGGTCACCTTTAAAGATCAAATGTTACTGTACTCAATCTAGTGGATGTGTTCAAATACTGGAAACAAGATGAGGTGATGGTCACAGCATTGGTTATTATTTTTTAAATAGCCCCAACCTCACTGTATTAAGAAGTTGCATTATAGTGACCTTGTTCGAGTTTCCAAGGTTGTAGGATTTTAGGGGAACCTACAGGCTCATGTTTTCACTGTGGATTTTGAACCCAGGCTGGTGGGTTTGAACCATCAACTTTGGGATGACAGCCTATTACTTACTGAACCGAGTCAGTAGTTTCCCTGTCGTTACCACACTGCAAGCCATTTCAGGGTCCAAAGTGGCACTTTATCTTCATTCTCCAAACAGAAGGTGAATCTCAGAAAAGTGCTTTTTCCCATCTTTGAAATATACAAATCACTGTCTACACACGAGTATAAAGCTTTCCTCCGTGGACATGATTAGGTGTACTATGACAACATTGAGGAATATATGGTTTGAATTTGTCATTTTAGCTGAGTAAAAAATAGATGAGTTTATGCAAAAATCATTCAAGGCCTGTTGACTTCTGAAAGTTATTTCTATAGGCTAAACTTATAATTGAAGTAAAAGTCAAGATATTATAAATTACATTACAAATTTGTTAATTACACTATATTTGCTTTGAAGATTATATATATATATATGTGTGTGTGTGTATATGCTTCAAAACAGGTCCCTGGTATTAATGATTATTCTCAGAGTCAACAAAAGTGTACTGAAAATCTACTATATATCAGTCATACTGATATAGAATAGGGTTAGAATGATGTATAAGATAGAAAAGAAAGAAAAGATAAAACAATTATAAAGTGAATGTATTCTATGTGCTGGAAATTTGCTTTCCAAGACATCAGAGTTCAATAAAGATACAAAGAACATAAGTATTTGAAACACAATAATCAAATGTGATAGGACATATTGAAAAGGAAGTCATTAACTGCAGAAGCATCAAAAAATATTGAAACCTATAACTACATTAAAAGGAAAGTTTTCTACAAAATCACAGCATACCATAAACATGGATCTTAGAAAAAAAACTAAGTGGGTGGGGGAGGGGGGCAGGGAGTGACAAATGTCAAGATGGAAAAAGTTTGCAAGTCATTTGAGAAGATTTGATATCTCCAGAGAGAACTTCTACAAAAAAGCAGGAAAAATTGCTAACAACTAAGCCTCCCACCTCCCCAAGCAAGTAGTTCAACGAGGATAAATCAGCAAATTTTTCAACAATGAGATAAATATCTCACAGGGCTAGAACATTAGAAAAGTTTCATCTTCTTGAAATGAATCCCTTGTGGTGGCTAGGATGTAGAAAACAGCATTTCACATGTTGTGAGTGAGAATGCAAATGAAATGCTTGCTCAGTGATATTTTATCAGAAGCTGTCAGCATAGTGTCTATATCAGCTTTTCCTTTCATTGTAATTCTATCTTTCAAATACCATCACCTACAGAAATGGACTGGAGTACAGGAAGGAGATATGGCTTACGCTTTATTTGTAGAATATGAGAATGTTGTAATAATAGTAATTATGACAGTGGAGTTGGCTAGTTGCTTTTAAGTTATTGGTATGCTAAATAAAGAAATATATCAGGTTTTATCTTCAGTAAGAATGTGTTGTCAAAGCCAGAAGATCTCAAAATGGAGCTTCTGGTAGACTACTTGGCTTAGTAGAAACTGAGACTGACTATGAGCTCTCAAGAGACCATGCAACTGAGGCTTTTCATCATCCATGCACTGGTTAGCACCCGCTCCTCTAGGCCACATTATGTGGACACAGCAACAATCCGTGTACAAAGGATAGTGAGTTTTTGAATCAGTTATAAGCATGTCTAGAAAGTTCAGGAAAATTACATAAGTCCAGTTTCAATATTATCTAAATTGTTCTCCAATATCTCTCCTCCAGGTCACAACTATGATATATGGATCATCCCTAATAAATAGCTATCAATTAAAATAAAATCAATCTACTTCATAGAAAGATTAAATTAATATATCATGTGAGCTAAAAGTGTTATTCTTAGGCAAATAGCTCCCATCAGGGGAATGCCATGAAAGTCAATCGAGAGGAGGACATTTTCCCCCAATTATTTTATTGGGGGCTCTTACAGCTCTTATAATATTCAATACATCATCTGTATCAAGCAAGTTTGTACACATATTACCATATTCATTTCAAAATATTTTCTCCTTGAGCCCTTGGTATAAGTTCCTCTTCCCCCCTCCCTTCTTTTTTTAGTGAATCATTTTATTGGGGGCTCATCAACTCCCATCATGATCCATACATACATCAATTGTGTGCAGGTCACATTTGCACACTTATTGCCATAGTCATTCTCAAAACATCCTCCCTCCACCCAGGCCCCCAGTATCTGCTCCCTATATTTCCCTTCCTTCCTCCCTCCCCCATGAACCTTTAGTAATTGTTTTTTTTATAAATTGTTATTATTTTCATACTGTACACTGTCCAATGTGTCCCTTAGCTCACTTTCCTGTTTTCTGTGCCCCACAGAGGAGGCTACATCTAGATCCCTGAAATTGGTTCCCCCTTTCTATTCCACCATCCTTCCACCCTCCTGGTATCACCACTCCTACAACTAGTCCTGAGGGAACATCTATCCTAAATTTCCCATGTTTCCAACTTCACTGTTCATCCCCTGGTCTAGCTGGATTTGTGTGGTAGAATTGGGATCATGATAGTGGGTGGGAGACAGCATTTGAGATCTAGAGGAATGTTGCATATTTCATTGTTACTACCTTGTACCTTAACTGGCTCATCTCCTCCCTGCAACCCCTCAGGGGGACAATTTTTTATCATGATAGAAAGGGCTTCAAGCTGTATATTTAGTCATCAACTGTGTGAAGGGATAACTATTATGATATGATAAAGAAGAGACTCCTGGTGTGAGTTGACATAGTGCATATGCATTTGGTTGCAATCAGAAAGGCCAGCAATCCAGCATCCCCAGTTGCTTCACAGGAGGAAGCTGGGGCTTTCTACTGCCTTAAACAGTGATGGTCTCTAAGATTTGCCCTGCTTTCTAGGGATGCTGTGGGTCAGCGCCAACTCCATGGCAGTGCGTTTGATTCTGGGGGGTAGGCAGTGGTGATGGGAACACTAGTTGAGTAGTGTGTCCTGTGTTGAGCTATTAGCCTTAAGGCCAGTAGTTTGAACCCACCAGCCTCTCCTCGGGAGAAAGATGAGAGTTTCTTATCCAGTAAAGATTTACAGTGATGAAAAACCACAGAGGCAGTTCTACTCTGTCCTAGTGGGTCACTGTGCGCTGGAATCAACTTGATGGCCATGAATTGGTTGATATGGGACAGTGTAACTTAACTTATCCCAAGGGAGATTGCATGATGGCTACACAATGAGAAGAGAAGTAATGTCTAAAACTCAAGGGATTTATTGAGACTATTTTGGTGCTTCCAGGCATCATGATAACCATCCATGGACATTCTATAGCAACAGAAATACTGGGGACTCAGACACCTTAAGGACATAGATCTGGCTAGTCCCCATGAAGACGTCACTTTGACCGGTAGACCTCAAGTGAGAGAAAGAGGATGGTGTACCAGCCACAGTTCACCTCACTAACTTTTCTAAGTCTCTTGCTTTCTTGCTCACCTGCTCTTATTCTTTCCATCAGAAATTGTGTAGATCTTCTCCAGGTTATTGAGGAAATAGTAGCAAGATGGAAATGAACTTAATGAGCATCAGGAGAGAAGCTGACAAGATAGAGTCATAGGTAACAGATGCTGTCATAACTCTGATCATAGCCTTTCTCCTTTGCCTTTCAGTTCAGGTGAGCCTGGCTTCCAAGTGCCAGCACCTGCCTTTCTTCCCATCTCTGTCCAATAAAGCCTGGTTTGCCAGCCTGTATAATGGTGATGGTGAATGAATGCCTCCCAAGCAATGTCTCTCAGGTAGGCACATCACACCACTAAATGCGGAATATTTTATAACTAATGTTGTAGAGAATTGCCAGCACAAGTGACAATTGAAATTAGGATGACTTTTAGTCAATTTGTCTATTATTTTTAAAATTATTTACATGCATACCCATTACTCCCTGAATCCATAACAGAAGCTTCTCCCTGCATCTCCTTGGAATGCTGCTGCTAACGTGACTACTCTTTGGACAATGGCTGGCCTGGCAGGATCCCAGTATTATGCCTCATTTCCCTCACTGCTTGAGTAAGACAACTCAAATGCTGTGTCTAACGCTACCTCTGTCGGCTCTCTTTGAAATTTCTCAGAAGGATTTTGTTTTTGTTTCCCTCTATGGCCTTCCCTTCACGTCTCTCTTTTTGGACTTTAATACAGCAGAAACCTGTGCAAAACAGAATCCTGATCAGGTAAAACCCAAAAGGGCTGCACGAACATGTAAGCTTTTGTACAGGTTAGCAGTAATGAGCAATACCTATACCCTAAAAGAGTTCTGAGGCATACTTTATTTACATGTAAGCATTTTCTTACCCATTCGATTCTTTAACATATTCAAATGTTTCACAGTAAAAAGTTATACTGTACACTGTCATGTAAGAATATCGGGAGCCTGGTCACTGAATTTTGCAGGTAAAAATAGAAATGAAAAATGTTTAATCAAGTATATTTTATCACTATTAAAAGTTAAACAATACTACATAATAAAACTATAGGTGGATAGGATCACAGAAAATGGAGCAAATCATTCCAGCTGTAAGAATCCAGAAAGATCCTACAAGAGATGTAAGAGATAATAGAAATTTGACAGATTAACTCACTGTAAGATTGCTCTTGACAGAAGCATATTTGAAGGGTAAGAAGTGTGGAAGTTCATAGGATATTGAATACAGTCTGATGGAAAATTGGTAGAAAATGCAGCTAGGAAGTGAGGTTGAGATCAGATGGTTTTTGAAATAAAATATTCAAGTCATCAAAAACTGCTTGGCAAAATATTCTTATTATAGGTTACTTAAAATATCTTTGAATGTCAAGTTTGCCACAGAGGACATCCCTACAAAGGTATTACCTGTCTTCACTCTCTCTCCATGGTGAGCCATTTACACAGGAAGCTTCTGTTTAAGAGTCAGAGGATGACATTGAAGTAATGTTCACTACTAAACTGTGTCCTTGAAGTTAGCACCTTAACACATAACCCACTATGTCACTAGGGTGTAGGGCTTAAAGTAACCAGATGTCTTGCTTTTTAACAATTTAACAATGTCCCACAGTGTTTTCAAATTAAAATAAATATATTACAATACTATCTTTGTGTTCTATGAAAATTGTTGTTGCTCCATGTAGACCAAATTTTTAATCAAGACCTTCCACCACCACCACCCTCCCCCACCCTGGTCAATGGTATCCCACTTAAAATTTGGTCACTTTAGTGTAGGTAGAATCATCTCTGTGTTTGAGTTTGAGTTTTCTGAATCTATCATGAAATAAATTTCCCTTCCAGTGACCTAAGAGGAACTGAGAAATCTGGGAATGCAGCTGATCAGTCAACCCAGAGAGGAGTAAACAAGTCCTACAGAGTCTATATTTGCTCAGCTAGAAATCCAATTTAAAATTTCACTGCATATCTGGTGCTGCTTTTATGTATCTAAGTGGCTAGAGGTGTGAGCAAACCTGGCAGCAAATCTCTCAGCCAGCAGATCAGTCACAGGGTTCCAAACGCAGGCAGTTAGACAGGACTTTGTAATCTCTGCTGAATTAAAGAACAATTCTCCTTCCCCTTTTGAATGTTCAGCTTGAGAGTTGCTGTTGCTGGGTGCCACAGAAGCAGACCCACCCCCTCTGGGAGCGGTGTTATATGCTTTTCCTTTCTCTGCTGTATGAGGCCCAGGATTGATGAGTTGAGAGGGTCATCAAGTAGAATAAAGGGTTCAGGGGGAGGGAGGTACAGTGGGAGTGGGGTAGATAAAAGGTAGATTATGTCAGAGTCCAGGCAGTAAAAGAATGTTTGGAAATGGATTGTGTTCGTGATTGTACGATTCTAGTTGATGTGAGCAGATTATGAAATGATAGATGTGTTCAGTACCAACTAATAAAAGTAGGCCTAGAACATATCTGTTCCTTGCTTAATATTCATTTAATGAAAAAACTTTGTTGTAATGATGAAGTGTTCTAATACCAGCCTTAATCATTGACAGTTCAAAGTCACTGAGAGGTACTCCAGAAGACAGATCTGGGGGTCAGTTTTTGAAAGTCATCCATCGTCTTACAAGCCCTATACATTTGTTCAGTTCTGTACTTGCTGGACTGCCATGAGTTGCGATTGACTTAACAACTGACAAGAACTTGACTGTGTGTTTTCCTTTGCATAGTACAGTGGGGGGAAACGAGTAACCTGGTATGTCCCAAATGAGTGTGTCCCATTTGGAGTGTCCAAAGTTTTCTTATAAAAAATACATTTCGTGCACTGGTGTGAACACTAATTTACCAGAGCCATGAAGTAGGCATCTGCTGTCGATAGTGTGCATGCATCAATGATGGGGGGCTCTGGGCCTCACTGCGGTGGGAGTCGGCTCATAATCATCTCCTCATTCATTTCAGGATCTGCGTTGATTGTGGTATTTTCTGGGACTCAGAGTGTGAGGCCTGACCAGTGTCACAATTCCACTCCTATGTGCAAAAACTGCTGCGATTGTTTTAAAAGTTCATGTGATGAGGAGTAGAGATTGCCCAGAAAGCAAGTTAAGAGTATCTTAACTCAAACACATTACCACTGAGTACATTCCAACTCATAAAGCCATACACAAGGTTTCGACAATTACAAATCTTTATAGGAGCAGATAGTGTCATCTTTCTCCTGCAGAGTTAAAAGAGGATTTGAACAACTGACCTTGTGACTAGCAGCCTGATAGTAACCTCAAAGGGTCAAAGGGTATCTGTAGAAACTTTAAAATAAATTTTTATAAAGCCAGCTGTCTGTGGAAAACTAACACTGAGGTGAAATATGATGAGGACTATATTCACTAACTTATAACAAAGGGAATCTGGAAAGCTGGTATTCCATGGTAGGAAAACCTCCACTGTGGTAAGTGAGAACTAAAGTCCAAGTACACTCTCCTGATTTAAATATTATTCCCACTGATTCTACTCTTAACAGCCATGCTGCCTTACAGTGCAGTGAGCACATGGTCGATTCGGTCTCCCTGTATGTGCAGACATGATCCTTTTGTTGTCTGTTCCGCTGTGACACTCGACCCTCTCTTGCACCTTCCCCCAGTGCAAGTATTAGGTTTCCTCACCTGTGAGCTCAGGGACCTTAATGTAGATACCACCCACTTTGTGACACATGTAACTGCAGAATATGCATGTCTTAGTGCTACCTATAAATGTCCCAGGATAGTAAAGATTCTCTCTCACTTCTCCCAGTTCCACATCAAGAGGAGCTGAGGTGAACGTGCTACCACAGAATGTGTCTGACGCCTCTGTTGTCTTCTCTCACCTATCTTTCCTCTCCTCTATGACTTCACTATCATCTTTATTTATTATCGCTGTACATTTGTGCCTTCGGGCCCTTCAGTGACTGGAGGCTGGTTTCCTCCGACAGAGGTCATTTAGTCAATTCCAATCCAAGCTGATTCCATACATGGAGACCCAGAATCATTTCACAGGGTTTGCATGGCTCTGCCCTCTCAGAGCACCTCCCCAGTTCTTTCCTCCCAGGCACATGTGGGTTTGAACTGGCCAACCTTTGGTTTATAGTTGAATGCTTAAATGTTTGTTCCACTGAAGGATGCTTCAGAAACTCCAGAGGCTAGAAACCCATTCTACTTCAGACTGGATTATCACCTTGTGTGTGCAGTGATTTTTATTTTCAGTTATGGTCTTCTCAAGGAGTTGGAGAAAATAAAGAAGTGGAGAGATTCCTAACCCACATGTTATTCAACTATGTGGGACCTTTACATTTTGAGTCACTGCTGTGTTGTGGCAAGATTTCAAAGGAAACTAGGTTTTATTTCCTCAGGGTTCCTCTTATTAAAAGAAATAGCAGGAAAAAAATTTGAACCATGGGGCTAATGATTAATTATCATCTACTTTGTTTGGATGCTTGAATATGCTTGCATGTTGGCTTGTCATCAGGGTTCAGAGAGCAGAATATAAATATTATGGGAATTTAAGATATAGAAACAAAGTCAGAGATAGAGGGTTTTTTCCCCCCTTCTTGTTGTTAAAGAGGCCGTTTAAGCAACCTTGGTCAAAATGCGAAGACATAGAGGTGAACTTGTACAATTCTATGGCACCAGAAAAAATTCCTGCCTCGGTTCCTCGAGAGAAAAATTAATTTACTTTATTTTAAATATAGGAAATTCTCATTATCCTTCCTACTTCCCAGGGTTATTGAATTAAATTAAATGATTTGTGAAATAGCCTGGCAGCTCATAAAAACAAAGATAATGTTAGTTTCTGGGCTCCCGTCTGAAACACTACAAGGATCCTGATTTTGGCTTCTGTGGTTTACCTTGTATTTTAAAATGAGAAAAGGAAAGTTAACTCTCTTCCTATTGAGTTGAGTCTGACTCAGAGCAAACCCTGAAAACCCCCACCTGTGACCAGAGGCCGAGAGAAACACCTGCTGTCGGCGAGAGGAAAGCTTGATCTGTTGGATCTGTTAGCTCTGCAAGGCTACCCACCAATAAACTGATGGCAGGCAAAACTAGCAGAAGAACTGGTATTACTTTTAGCTACACCATGGCTTTTAGTGTTAGAAAGGCTTCAATTGACTTTTTAAAATCAATTCACTCTCTCATCCATTATTTCCTGCATTCATTCAAATTATAATCAAACATGACAGGTACTTATGAGCAACAAAGCCTTTGGCTAAATCAGGTGGGCATGGGTTGGTGTTTTCATCGGTTCCTCTTCCTGCTGGCTTCATTCGACCCGGCACACATTAGATCCTGCCCCCCTCCCCCAATTCTGGTATTTGTTAAATCCACAACTGTTGGGTCCATACAGTGCTAGATGATGGCGTGGATCTGCTCCCGGAGTGGCGGCAGCTTTTCACACGGACAGCAGCAGACTGTCCGATGCACCCTTCTGTGCATCGATGGGTGGGCTTGAGCCTCAAAACTCTCAGTGAGAAGTCCAATACTTCATGCATTTACTTTATCAGGAATCCTTGATTAAAAAGATTAAAAAGACACAATCATGGGCTAACCTCTGCAGTAAGTCTAGGTGCATGACACAGTACCATTCCTTAGCAGGGTTAAAAAGCTACAAGGAGGGGCTGAGCCCCGGTGGCGTAGTGGTTGTGCGCGGGACTGCGGCCCACTGGGACAGAGGTTCAATTCCAGCAGTGGGGCTGGGCCTCCTACTCCCACCACCAGAGAGCAGTGATGCCCCCCCAAAAAGGGGTCATCAAAGCCAAGACTAGAAAGTAGCAGACAGGGAGTTTTGTGAGTCTCGTCAGCTGGAGGACAGGTGAGGCACACCTAGCATAAGGGATCCTGCCTTTCCTGGGAGGGTTCATTTCACTGACTCACGTGGAGCATGGGGAAGAGTGTATAAATAAGGAAGAGTTCTCCTTCCCCCTAAAGTTGTCCTATCTTTGAAGGGTTGGAGTTGGTGCTCTTTGTGATGGTGCTTTTCCTGCTGCATAATGTATGATTTGCCTGACTCTTGTAAGTAGGAAACACTATTTCCCATGTGCTGATATTTGTTCAGCTTCTCATCAAAAG